>OX376696.1:63434197-63483127 GCA_947389925.1 Coelopa pilipes | reverse complement strand
AACCGTGTGGAAGCTCGGCCGTGAGTGTGGGCTGGAATCCGAGACCTCCTCGCTGACCCCAGACGAGACGAGAGTAACGAGACTCACTCCATTTTGAAACCTTGTTAACGAATTTTTGCGATTTTAAAACCGGCAGCTGCAGGTCTCTACTAAAGCTGGTGGGGAGGGGACGCTTCAGTACCCTTCAAATCACAGCCCTAGTCCACAGGCCACGCACACAAACATTGCGTCGCAAATACAACAAGTTTCGCACCTTGCGAACTTGAACCGCGGCGCATGCGAACTGAGGGCTTTGCGCACGCTTCCTCCAGCCATTTGCTACCCCTCTACCATCCACGGCCCTCGGCGTACTTCCCGCTGCGGCTGGTCCGCGAAATCGTACCTGCGCACGCACGCACCGGTTGGTTGCACGGATCCTGAGAACTTTTGCGGGAACCTCGCGCTCTCGGGCCCCGAAAAAGCACCCTTAATTGAGGCGAACTCGCCATGTGTGCTTAACCTTGGCACGGCATTGCTGTGCATTGCTTGCTGTTGTTGTTGCAGACACCACAAGCGCTACCGACACCACCGTCACCAGCACGAGCACCACCACCACCCCTCGCAATGTGTTGCGCATCGACCGCGCCGTGCTCGAGCCTGCGATTTCCTCCCCTTCGGCCGACTGCCGGTTGTTGCGACCGGGACGAGGCGGCGGCCCGCTGCGCAGTCAAGGCTTTTGTTCTCGCCCATGGAGAGGAGGTCGATGCCGAGGACCACGTCGAAGCACCATCCGAGGCAGCTGCGCACTGTCGTCGTCGTCGGCCGGGCCTCTGCTGTGGGTTGGCCGGCGGGGTGGGGAGGGAAAAGCCTGGGAAAATATTTTCACATCACGATTCACATTCGATCGGGAATTTGGGAAAATTTGGTTTTTCGTGATTTATTCGTTGCAGTCATGACGTTGTTCTCGTTGCTGTTGTTGTTGTTGTTGTTGTGTGCTTGTTGCTTTCCATCCCATTGGAAACTGTACCAGTTGCTGATCGTCGCCGTGTGATGGCATTTTCTCCCCTCAAGGATTCTCTTCAAGGATTTCAGTTTCTTCCTCCAGGATCCGGCGACTCCACATGACGCTCGCTGCTCCTTATCGCGGAAACAGATGATGACGACGTAGTTGTGCGCAGGACACGAGGGAAGCCCCGAGTGAGACATCGATGGTATCATTTGTTATCTCTGCGATTTGTGCTCGTCATCGTGCGTGCGATCAAGTGAGCAGTGAGTGATGGATTTTGACGGGAGAAACGATAATCAGGAGCAGGAATATAGGGGTCAATGGGAGCAGATTTGAGACTGATGGATGGATTCATTATTTCAAAAAATAATCATAATTTCGCTTGAGATTCAATGGAGGTTCTCACGAAGGGCTCGTGACTTCACTTATTCTGGCGACGTTTCAATGAGTTTTTCAAATATTTCCTTCTAAATTGCCACTGTTTAAAGATGCTTACAGTAGTTTATTAATCTAGAGATGTGGGGAAAAAAATGTTAGGACTTATAAAATCTATGAATTTATTCAGATATCCCGCAAATCAATAGATTTACGCGTGCCGCCTGATCGATGTCAACGGCTTGCTCTAAATCTCCATCCCGCCTCCTCCCCGCCGGCTAGTGACGAGTGGAAATTTATGTCGAATGTCTGACATAAATCCGACCATTGACCATTTTCACAACCAATAAAAACCCAACGACAATCGCCACTGTCGTTGCCGTTGCCATTGCGGGTGAGAAATTCGCAAATTAAGCGTCCGTCAGACAGACAGACAGATAGCCGGCTACTGTGCCGTCCACGGAAGCCGTCCGACAACAGGAATTAGAAACAAGACCCCGCGACGAAAACATGCGAAAAGCACATAAAATTCAACAGAAACTAACAATAAATTTCGAATTTACGGTCAGCATCTTGCAGGCCATGATGTAAGCCCGGCAGTTGGGGCAGGGTCTCCGGAGGGTTGGGGGAGGTCGAGGGGTGGTGAGCATGTGGTTGCCGCTTGGTCCAGGCCACAGTTGGGTCAAAACGAAACGGACTACTTTTGGGGAAACGGTTAATTTAAGAGACTGCGTAAATTATTGGGAGCCAAATCGAGTGAAACGAAAAGAAACCTTCGCCCCAATCCGGAGCTACGGCTGAGGGCAGGATAAGCCAACAAAAAACGATATCAACCACAAGAGCAACTACAATAACAACCAGCGCGGCGACTCCGGAAACATTGTGGACACAACAAACGCCGACCGATCGCATTCGTTTAAGGCCTTCGAGCGGGGTTCGAAAGGCCAGCAACCTTTGCTCGATGCATAGCCAAAAATTTCCAAGACTTCCAGCGATTTTACACATTTTTCCGAATTAAGGAAATTTTAGAAATTTCGCAGCGTATTCGAATCATTTTTTTACCTTCTCTCACTAATCGCAACGAGCCCTCCGAATTTAATCGTCGCCAGTCGCCATGACGATTCACGTTCACTTGCGTTGCCGTCCGAGATTAGCGGCTGTTGACGTTGGGGCTCCAAGCCAGGCGAGCCTCCCGACCAGGCCCTCCTTCGACCTCCCTAATCCTAGCCCAGTTCCCTCTTTCGCTCTCTCTCTGTCTTCTGCACAGCCGGCGCCCAATTTAAATGCTCGGCATTAACTTAAGCTGCGTTTAGGCCAAGTCGGGTCGGGAGAGCCGGAGACCGGAGACTGGAGCGGAGCGGGGCCGAGCGCCTAATCAACTTTTAAAACCAGACACGCTTAACTGGGCCCGTCGCCCCAGCTCCAGCTCCAGCCCCAGCCTCTGGTCGCAGCCGTTGCAGTTGCCGTTGCCGTTGCCGCGGCTCCAGTTGCAACGTCGTCAGCTGCTCCGATGCGGGTGTGTTCCGGCGGCGCTGCTGCTGCCGCCGTCGTCTGTCGGGCCGCCTCCTACGTCTCCACCCTCGTCAACGCCCCGTCTCCATCGCGGTCGCCGTCGCCGTCGTCCGTGCAACTTGTTGTTGATGGAGCTCGAGACACCCGCACCTGGTCGATCGTCAAAATGTTTACCGTCGAGTGGTCACCACAAAAATAGAAGCCAACAACGGGCACCGAACGGATCGATATGTGGTCGTGCATGGCCCTCTATCTATCTGTCTGTCTGTTCGTATGTTTGTCTGTCTGTCTGTCTGTCTGTTTGTCTGAGGTGGGGATAGCGACGAGCGTGTGTTGTTTGGTCGAAATTTGTACGCAATTGGTGATTAGGTGAGGTGGTCAGTAGGTTCCTTGTTTTCAATTTATCTTTGCTTCCTTTGCCACAACACAGAGAGAGAAATTTCACTCGGAAGAAAGCTCGAGATTGCGATATTACGTTGTATAAGGATCTCAATACTATCATACAGCTAGCTTTCTTTAGGTGGCGAATAATTGTCGTAATGAAACGAAGAATGAGATTGGAAAACGTCAAGTTGAAAGTTGCCGTCATTAGAAGGATAATTTTATAACATTGTCAGATACCTAAAATTCAACCAAATCACGGTAATTGAGATTTGTTACCCGATCCACTGTACATCGATCACTTCCCTGGATATTGAATCCAAAAACTTCCTTCTATCGACCACGTACATCATTCCATCTCATCTCCCGAGAGATCTGTATATCAATAAATATTTTCCTATCGCTCGTGTGATCCTATCGTTGTCTAATTTCTCGGTGTATCGGAGTGGAAAGTCCCAATCGGTATCTCAACACTACCAATGATTTGGTGATTAGCAACACTTTTCCGTCATATTTTCCACCGCAGAAACAAAAACAAAATAAAAATCTAAGCAAAAACTATAGTAAATAGAAAATAAAACACTAAACAAAAAACGAAATACTTAAAAGAAAATAAAATAATGGGGAAAAAGTGTTTCAAAACAAAAACCACACTCTAACAAACAGACTCCCAAAGAGTTGGGGACGGACACACGTAAACAGTGGAAAGGACAGCCACCCGAATGGACGGACAGACGGCCAGCCAGACATACGAACTGTGCCACGAAAATCTCGGCAGCCGCCGTCGTCGTTGCTGCCGTCATCGTCGCTGCAGCCGGCATGTCTAACGGCCGGAAAGGAGTCGGGCGTGGACGGAAGGCGGCGGTGGAGGAGGTGGCGCAGGCGGTGGAGGAGCGGAGGTGGATGTGGAAGAAGCCCGGTGGCGGCAGGCGCGGGGGGGCAACGGGCGGGACGGTGTGGCGCATGTGGCACATGTTTACGAGCACACTCGGTGGACAGGGCGAACTTTGGAGCGCGGCTGGATAAAATATGAGACACCGACCGATGACGGTTGGCGGCGACGACGACGGCGCTGGCGGTGGTGACGACGGCGATGGTGGAGATGGCGATGGCGATGGTGGCGACGGCGGTAAGGGCGGGGAGAAACGGGAGGCTGCAGTGATTCAGTGCGAAAAACTCCCGAAATGACTGGGCCATATTTTTGTTTTGGTCGTTCGTCGTCGGCGGTTTCTGTTGCTGGTCCTAGTTGTTGCTAGTGTTTTCCTATTGTTGTTGTTGACGTTGTTCCTAGTGCTGTTCCTATTGTTGTTGCCTGTGTTGTACCAGATGTTGTTATTGCTCTACCAACCTGTCAGCTCGAACGTCGCCGCCGACTCAACGCCAGACGGCGCTAGTGGCGGTCGAGCTCATTTGCACAGCCAATAAGACAGAGACGGACACATGCATGAAGTTGGTGTAAGAGGGAGCGATAGAGATAGAGAGAGACAGTGGTCAGTGAGTAAGATGGAAACACATTGCATTTAATAGGAAACGAAAAAATATTTAAATAAATAATTTGAACGGCATCAGAAACTTTTCGTCAGAAATCATGATGCATTAGTTTGATCGGAAGGAGATAGATCGAGTAGATCGAGAAAAGAGAGTGAGAAAAATGCGAAAAGTGATTCGCTTGAAAATGTTTCAAAAGTTTCTAAAAAGGTCCAAATTTTGTACTGAGAATTCAAAAATATTTACACCGAAGTTAATGAATTATCAATTGTTTTCTGACTACGCGGTGTAAAGAAATAATAATAAGAAAAACAAAAAAAAAAAATAAATACATTAAAAAAAAATAAAAAACAAACGGGATTCGAAGCAACTCACCCGCTACTCACTCAGTCTTAACTTGGTCAAAAGAGATTTATGTTAACTTCTTAAGCTGTTATAATTGGATATTAAATGATTTAAAAGTTGATTGGAAAAAATCAATATTTCCATCTTTGGAAGCGAAACGCAACGAGACAGGGTAGAGACAGACAAATAAATGGTCAGCGAGACCAGCAGACAGACAGACCAATGGACAGAGAGGCCGTCTAAAAGGTGGATTGAGAGACAGTCGGACAGACGGGCGAACAGTCGGCCGGACAGAAAGCGACGAAACAGGATTAATATTATTTATGAGCTTCATTTTTGGCATCGCACAGTGTTTCGGCGATTGGGGGAGGGGTCGACGAGCGGCTCCCAAAACCAGTGGAAACCTTGTGTCGTTATTCATTCGGTCATCTGGGCAGCGATATTTGCCAACAAACACACCAGCGCCAATTGCAGCAACAATCAAAAATTAAGTAATAGCGAGATTTCGCGATGAGATAACGCTCTGCCGCAAAGTGGTCAACGTAAGCCGTTGGGAGGTTTGGACCAGGTACGAGGAGGTTGAGAGTCGAAATGGACTTTTGCCTGAAAGCCAATTTCGAGGTTCCTCAACTTATTATTGAGTGTCTGGTGATCTAGTGGCGGCAGCGACAAAAATACAATTATGGCCGTTCTTTTAACGGCCGTAAATGATTCTCCTCTGTAGTAGTTCCCTCTAAATTATCTTCGCATTTTCCTTTTCTATTGATCCCAATTTTAAATGCTCACATTTTCGTTCGACTGCGGCACCAAAAATGCAAATTACGAATCAATTCAAGCGTCCCACGATTTTCCCCTCAAGGAATTTCTCACTCAGACGGAATTCATAAGAATTCAAAACTCAGGAATTCATATCGATTGGCTGCACCGTGGTCCAGTCAACTGATTGACACGCCTCGACTGGAATCGTGCCGAGCGCGAAGAGAACCAACTCCAACCTGGCCCCCTCGCTCTGCCCTGCACCAGACCCTGCCCCGAAACACACCCAAAGTGCCTGGCAAAACAATCAGCGACGACTCGAGCGGAGACAATTTTAAAAATAACCATCTCCATCGATGGTGATGGGGTGTCGGGGGCTCGCGCGGGATCGTTTCGGAGAAATGGATTTCTCCATTCGACTTCTGGGACGATTTCAATAACCATAAAATAACATTGCAACAGGTGATCGATTTTCGATCGCGGACCCGTCGTCGTCGTCGTTTGCTTTGAGGATCGTGCCGAGGATGACGGGCCGTGTGCTGAAGATGGGTGAGGTCTTGGCATAGAATGTGGTGGTGCGTGGAGGATGCCAGGAAAAGTGGTGGAAGCGTTTCCAAAGCAATTATACAGGGATTCCCAAATGCGAATCAAACGATTCTCTTGTATTCTGTCGACGACCGGGGAGAAAATTCAAATATTTTTCAATCCTTCACACTCCATCAACTCCAAGAAGACTGCCTTCTCTCCCGCTTCGGAGCCGCTGCCAGCGCCGCATTCCGCAAAAGTCCTCACGTGGTGCCCTACCAAACGATGCACTTGATTTATAGCAACTCGAGCATGCCTCGAGGGGGCCCCACTGATGAGTCCCACTTACGGAACTTGCTCCAACTCAGATGCAGTCGCCTCCATTCTTCTCCCTCTCTTCCTGCGTTGATCGAACTCGGGCAATTTCTGGCATTTCACAGATTTTGTCACGTTCAAGGCGAACTGCGGCCGACGACGGCCGAGCCCTAGGTGCATTCGGCCGGAGGGCCGTGGGGCGATGGCACGCATTGTTGTTTGTTTGTTTTCTGGGTGGAAACTCTCGGTTCGAGGTGGATGGCACCCCAAAAATAGCCTCGCTTCCGTTCGATCCACCGACGTCGAGGGGTGGCTGCAGGTAGTTTGGGGCCCTTGGCGTGGGGCGCACTTAAGACGAGACCGGCCGGCCGGACGTCTCTCCGTCGGCTCGTGTATCTGAATAAGGTGACTACAGCGCAAGATTAATTGAAGCGTAAGATCTCGGCTATTTATCTTGCTTAGGCACCCGGCCCTCCTTCGTCTCCTCCTGCCCCCAACCTCACCATTGCCTTCATCTCTCTTCGTTCTCGTTGTAGTTTTTCGTCGCCTAAATTATTAAATGGTTTTTTAAGTTGGTGGTTCGTGGCCCGCCGCGATCCAGGCAATTATTACGACGATTCCCTCCACACGTCCTGCCGCACCCTGCCACCCACCATCCATCCATCCAACCATTCATCCCTCGGTCTGTCTGTCTCTGAGGAGTATTTCGTAATTTGTTGATATCTCGAATGAGTCAATAGATCTCCCTCTCCCTCTCGCTCTCTTCCTGTTCCTTAGTGGTGAAAATGTCATTGCTTGGCGGGATCGTAAAAAACCGCACCGGATTTATTTATTGTCTTCAATATTTTGTCACATTCTCGCCCGACCGTTGATCGTCGCCGATGGATTTGTGGATGTGGTGTCGGCGTCGGTGGCGATGGCGATGGCGATGGCGAGAGGCTCGGCCGAGGGTCTCCAAATCGATCGTATTTTCGTTTTATTACCCGATAATGGTCCTGATCCTGACGCCAGGTTCCCCGAGCTCCCCTGACTTTTGGGCGGCGCTGAGAGACGCGTGCACTGGGGTCATCTCGAGGTTCCGGAATTTCATTCACCTTTCTCCAACTTTTTGGCGTTCGTTGGCCGATTCCTGGTCGTCGCCACTCCCTTGCACCTGACCGTTCATTGACTCTGCCTTCTCGGAAGAACCCGCTGGCAGTTGCGAAAGGAAACAGTCGAAAATAAATGCAAATATTTAGTATTAATACGTACTTTTTGAAAAACCCAGCTCTGGCGATAAGATAAGGTCGCTGGCGGGTTCTCGAGGGGCCGAGAAGCCGCCGAAAAGACGAGGACCTCGACGTGGCTCAGGAAGAGGGACCTTGAACTTGACGGTAGGACGGTTTGTCTTGTCGAAGATAAGCCAACTGGTCGCGCGGTGGACAGGAAATCAAAGGCAAGATATTTGTAATGCTTTTCCTTTGAAGAGAAAAGAGAAAAAGAAAACAAGCGAAACTTATTTGCCAAAAGTTGACGCAACCGCAGTGCGAAACCGACCGAGGGGTGACGAAGGCGGCATCGGCATCGGCGACGGCGACGGCTTCGGAGTTCGAACTAAAACCAATATTTAACCACAATGTATAAACGTATATATCATTTTCGTGCAGACTTAATCTCTTCTTCTTCTCACAAAAGCTCGAATTTATGACCGTGAATCACTTCTCAGGCCCGATAGCGACGAGGGCCCTGGTCTCCGAGGGCTACCAGAGGACGGGAGCCGAGGGCGGGACCGGGTCAGCGGCGGATGACGACGATCGGTATAATTTTTTAATAATTTTTCCCATCGCTTCCGCGACTCAGGCGGTGGTCATCGTTGGTCACCGACTCGGGCGTATCTGTAGCGATCGCCGTTTGTGGTCCCTGGTGGTCCCTCGAGAGCTTCCCAGAAGATTAATCTCTCTCAGACGAGATATTGCATTTTAATTAGTTCTCAATAGATTTTTCCACTTCGATTTCGGGCCTTGTCTTGTGGTTCGAACCCAACGACATGTGAATTTATTGTCACCGCTACTAATGAAACGCCTATGAGTAGTTCGTAGTTCGTAGCTCGTATCTCGGCTGCTGCCGTCTGGCTAATGACCAATTTGAGATACTGTATCTGAGCGTCGGCCACAGTGGTAGCTGTCGCTGGAACAAATTATTGAAGTCGTCATCAGCGTCTCCCGCGGACTCTTGTCCACTACTGTTTGTCTCGTAATTTATTCACGAATCGACGGGACATTAAAATGATTTAGAGATCCCCACACACCGCAGCGTGTATGTGGTGTATCTGTGTCTGGTGGCTACCCAAGAGGTTCTTCGGCGGTTGGATTCCAATTGGCCTGCTTTCGGCTCTCCTCCACATTCTCCGCCTCATCCTCGCTCGCTCTGTGTGTTCGTCGCATTTTCACATACACATATTTATGTGCGGCGATCTGAGGAGGAACCGTTAGCGATATCGAATTACCTTATGAGATGCACGGCCGCCCTGCATCTTCGAGATACACGTGGTGGCAGCTGCCGCCGCCACAGTGGGCTCTCCTACGACGATCCCTCTCTGTGTGAGTGCGTCTCGGCGCGCACGTGTGTGTGCGCGGCATTGTGTGACAGGCGCCAGTGGTTCTGAGATATCTGATTTTCCTCCTCAGTCCTCAGTCCTCGGTCCCCATTCTTCTCATTCTTCCTCCTTCTACCGTCGGGTTTTCTTTGCCTGCCCTGCGTCTCTGTGGCTCGTGACAAATTTTGCACGCAGCTGCAGGCGCGGTTCTGCTGCCCGACAGATGCGGCCGCCGCTGCTGAACATGATGAAGTCGATCGCCTCGTAGAAAGTCGGTCGTTTCCATCAAACAACAATCGGTGAAGCCATAGAATGCCACAGAATGACTCGGAGAGGTCGCTAATTATTTCTTAAGCACCCGTCGGAACTGCGGAAGTTCCTTTAAGAGATCATTGTCTTGGAAGAAATCGGCTATTTTATCGATCGATCAATGGCCTACATAAGGAAGATCATTTACTATATTCAGAAATTATTAGGAAGCCTTTCTGTTTATGGAAGGAGATAAAAAATCATGAATGAAAGCATGGAAATCGTGTTGAGGGAAAAGGAAAGGGCTGAGAAGATTTTTTGAAGAGCTTCCAAAAGGTAGTTTCGGGGTAAATTTGCACTAAAGTAGTTCAAAAATAAAAAATTGAAGATTTCAAATAGAAATAAATAACAATTTGTTAAGGCTCCTAGAAGGTAGTTCTGGAATATTAATTCAGAAGTAGATTAAAAATAAAATAATTATAAATTTTTGATATCAAGAAATACAAAAAAAAAAAAAAAACAATACGAAAAGACAGAACCATAACAAAATCCACAAGAAGTGAAGTCACAAAAGATATTTTTGGTGTTTTCACCAAAAAATATTAAAGGCTTAAATATTAAAGAATTAAAACTCGACTACTGAGAAAACCTAAAACCCACTATCTGAAGAAACCCTTGCCTCAATATAGGAAAGTTATGTAAAAACCACTGACGACGTCCCAGTTGCATGCGAGATAATGAAATTCATCGGACTTCATGTGGGCTTCACCCGGATTTTCCTGCCGCCAACAGGAAACTCGAGCACACCGGTCGACACCCGTCGCACCCTTCGGCGCCGGCTTTGGCGCCATTTTCCCCGAGGAAAACTTCTTAAGACAGGACGCTAACGATCTCGGGCTCGGATCCTCACGAGACGTTGGTACGTGCTACGGAAGTGCTCGACGATGGCAACCGCTCGTCGGAATCACAACCTCCGAGCGCCGGTGACGGTCGGCCGGCAGCGACAATAACAACAACAACAACACCACCACCAACAATAACACACATGCCCATAAGGGTTGCTCAGGCCGGGAGAGGGGCGAGCACGAGTGGCGGAAGGAGGGAGGGAGGGAGGCCGGCGAGTGCGATCACCAGACGCCACGCCGCACCAGGTAGATTTGCGAAAACCTTTCTCAGGTAGGGAGGAGGGTGGCCGAGGGCAGGAGCGGAGGGAGCAAAGCAGTGCAGCGGAGACGCGGGGCGGCTGCGACTGGGGTGGCGGCGGCATCGTCAGTGGCAGCTGTGAAGGTCGCCTCCGTGAATAGGGAAGCCGGGAATTTCATGGTTGTTCCTCGGGCCCTTCGTCCTGGACAAAGGCGGCTCGGGAGGCTCGGGTAACGGCGGATGCAATGCGTGTGCACTTCGTCCGGGCAGGGAGGGGGCTGCGGCGGTCGGTCGATCGTGACCCGCCTTTGTTTGCACTGCAACGGCGAGGACGATCCTGACGAGGATTTTAAATCGGAGAACGAACCGAGGATGCGGAGGATTGTTGTTGGCCTGTTCCTGTTCCTGTTGATCGGATGGTGTGATTATTGTTTGTTGTTGTCCTTCCGAATGCAGGATTTCCTTTGCTGCGTGCTAAAAACTGCAGATGTTTTTCCGCTGCCCGTTGCTCTCGTCGGCATCTGCCCCCTCTGTCCCTGCCGTTTGAGGTTCGTGTGGAGGTATGCGCGGGGTTTTATTGCAAAGTGGATCCTTTTGAGCGATCGGGAAAAGTAACGTCTTTTCCGTAAAGGACATTTGTATAGCACGAGCTACGCGTGAGCGGCGGAGAGGATTCAACCGAAGGAAGATCAGAGGAAGATCACAATGGAACGAATTAATTGGGTTCCATCGCAACCGATCGCATGCGATTTTCTTTAGGCGCTTGTGATACACTTAAAGATTTGGGCGGGAAGAGAACGATTCCATTAATAGAGAAAATATAGATCAGAGATCTTCTGATCTCGCCGTGTTTTTCGACTCGCTGTCGATCGTGGGCTCTCTTAAGTTTCCTCCTCCCTCCAGCGTTCTTCCAGTGGCTCTTGAGAGCACGCTTCCCAAACTAACAGTTCATTTCCCTCCACGGAACGATCGCGACCACGCGACCTGCTCACTGGAAGAGAGCGATCGACGGAACGTTCGGAATCGCGGAACAAAGAGAAAAGCTCGGGAGAACGTGCTCCAAGCGAGAGCTCCCCAAGAGACGAGGACCGAGAGCCTCTCGCTCTCGCTCTCGCTCTCGCACGATTTCCGCATGCGCACGATCGGTCGTTCGCTCGCCTTCTCTCACCTGTTTGACCCAGTGCTTGGGAGCAGGCGAGACTTCGGAGAGCACGAAAGCGACCACGACGGCAACGACGACGGCGGACGAACGATCGCAGCGGTCGGGCTCTCGCACGAGACACGAGCGCCGGCACCAACACATGCGTGGCGATCGCCGCTCGATGGAGAAATGTGCCAACTCCACCCATATATAAATTGTGTACCATAATGAGCCGACGGACGCACACACACGAGCAAAACGAAGACGAACAACAAGAAGAAGAAGAAGCGCCGCCGTCGCCGCGATCGTGCAGCCGAATCACATGCCTACAGCTGCTCGTTTGCGAACCAGGCGAACGTTTTGTTTTTGCACTGTGTGTGTTTTGGGCCTTGTTGTTGTGTTTTGCGTGCTGAGATTCGTTGTTCGAGGCGTCGCAGAGCCGTCGGCGGCTCCGACTCGCCGAGTCAAGAGAGCGAGAGAGAGAGTGGGCCACCGGTGGTACCGATGGCACGTGCTCGTGTGGCACGACGATGACAACGATGACGAATGCAGCAGCAGCAGCCGCCACAGCAACAGCAACAACACCAACCGTGGCAACAACGGAGGTAGGGCCGGACACCGAAGTAGGGGCAGCGGAGACGACGACGACGACGACGACGTCGGCGCACATCTGGTGGTGGATGTTGGTGATCTCGTCGTCCGGTGAATGGTGGTGGTTCCCTAAATCAGGGCACACGCTACGGCAGGATCACGGGCTCACCTTAGCCGGCTGCCTTGCCGAGAGGGGGTTGAAAGGACGATCGGCTCGGGATGTGCGGCGATCGGATGCGTGCGTATAAAATCTAAAGTGATCGAGCGGCATTGCATCATTCGTGTTCTGAACTGCAAGCGACACAGACGACGACGAGACGAGAGTATTTTCATTTAAGAAATTGCAGTTCCCAAAAATAATTCCAACGCTGGAAGACGACGCGAATTGACGAGAGGAGAAGTGAAGAGAAGAGTGAAAAAGAGTGTAACGGAATTTGGCCAAGCGATCGCGTGTGATTTGGCGGGAAACAACCCGAACCCGAAACCGAGTGCACGGTCGATCAGTGGATAAAAACTCCGCCCTTTTGGATTACGCTCGACAACTGCAGGCGGAATCCGAACTCTGGACATCATGGACAAGGCGAACTATAGCAAATGCCCGCTGAAGAAGCGACCGATCATGATGCTCGACGACCGCGACGATGACCAGCCCCAGGAGGACCAGCTCGACCAAGGTGAGTTCAGCGGCTTCGAGTCCACAGAGGAGTCCTTGAAGGACGAGCAGGACCTGGATACATTGGAACGCTTTTCTAATCATTCGCTTCTGCTTCTTCCAGACGAGGGACCCGTCGACCTGAGCCTGGCCGCCGCCGCCGCCTCCTCCACCCAGCAGGCGCCGCCCTCGAAGTGGCCCAAGATCGACCCGGCGGAGAGGGCGGAGGAGGGGCAGCCGCCGGTGGCCACCGAGCTGCGCGCCCGCTACGCCGAGTCGATGACGCAGACCAAGGAGCAGCTGGCGCGGCGCATCTGGGAGGAGACGCGCGACATCGCCCGAGCCTTCCCGGACGTCTTCACGCGCGAGGAGATCGCGCGCAGTCTGGCGCGCCTCGGCTACGGCGACTTCCCGCTCCCACCAGAGGAGGAGGAGGAGGAGGACGTGGAGCAGGAGGCGCAGCGATCGACCTCAGCCCCAGCGCCAACACTGGTGGAGCGCGAGCCGGTGATCGTGAAGCGCGAGGCGGTCGAGGAGGCGCAAATCGAGGCCGAGAGCTTCTACGACGACGGCGAGTACGGGCAGGAGAACAACAACGACAACGACACGAACAACGGCGGCGGCTTCCGGAACTTCAACAACAACCTGATGAAGAGCATCGCCGAGTACGAGGACTGCCTGAAGCCGCGCCGCTTCTCGCGCGAGACCTCGCCGGTCATGCTGCGCGGCAGCGTGCCCTTGGCCCCCGAGGACTACTACCGCGGGGCCGGCGAGCGGGACGAGGTCGACGAGGAGCTGGCGCCGGCGACCGGTCGCGCCTCCGGCTTCGAGCCCGAGGACCTGAGCGTGCGCCCCGAGGCGCCGCTGGCGGTGGGCGGCCGGCGCGTGCTGGGCGAGAGCGCGAACCTGCACCACGTGGCCAGGGCCTTGCTGAGCATGCAGAACATCCAGAACATCAACAACAACACTCTCAGCACCAACAACAACAACAATAACAATAACAATAACATTAATAACAACAACAACAACTCGCTGAAGATCAAGGCCAACAACGACCTCTACTACCAGTGCCAGCAGTGCAACAAGTGCTACTCGACCTACGCCGGGCTGCTGAAGCACCAGCAGAGCCACCAGTTCGAGTCGACCGAGTACAAGATCATCCGGAGCAACCCGAACGGCACCGGCAGCATCGTCGACTCGACGGAGTTCTCCACCGAGAAGGCGTCCGCGCTGATCGAGGCCAGCGCGGTCGCGTCGTCGCAGTCGATGCAACAGAAGCCGGTCGGGGTGCCGCGCTACCACTGCAAGGACTGCGGCAAGTCCTACTCGACCTTCTCGGGCCTCACCAAGCACCAGCAGTTCCACTGCCCGGCCGCCGAGGGCAACCAGGTGAAGAAGGTGTTCAGCTGCAAGAACTGCGACAAGACCTACGTCTCGCTCGGCGCCCTCAAGATGCACATCCGCACCCACACCCTGCCCTGCAAGTGCCCCATCTGCGGCAAGGCCTTCTCGCGCCCGTGGCTGCTGCAGGGCCACATCCGGACGCACACCGGCGAGAAGCCCTTCAGCTGCCAGCACTGCAACCGCGCCTTCGCCGACCGCTCCAACCTGCGCGCCCACATGCAGACCCACTCGGACGTGAAGAAGTACTCGTGCCCCTCGTGCACGAAGTCCTTCTCGCGCATGTCCCTGCTGGGCAAGCATCTGCAGGGCGGCTGCCAGCAGAGCCCCACCTCGTCGGGCGGCTCCCCGTCGGGGTCCCAGGAGAACCTCCTGGCCGGGCTCAACCAGCAGCAGCTGCGCCAGCATCTGCACGGCGTCGGAGGCGGCGTCGGCGTCGGTGTCGGTGTCGGCTTCGGCGACTACGGCGACAGTGGGTCGTACCACGATCAACCGGGTCACCACCACCAGCAACAACAACAGCACTACTACGCGCACAGCGTCGGCAGCAGCGGGCACGAGGAGGACGACGACGACCAGTACCAGCAGCAGCTGCAGCCGATGCAGCACCCGCTGCTGAGCCACATGAGCGACTACTGAGAGGAGGCGGTGGCGATGGCGGGTGTCCGAGGGGGCGGTGGGCGAGGGCAGGAAAGAGTTCTAGCGAAGTAAGTCGAGGCTTAGCCAGGGTGTCGATCGGGACGGCTCGGGGGCTCATCGATCGGTCGATTTAGTTTAGGGGCGGGTGACGCGATGCCAAAAATCAGTGCCAAAAATTAGTAGTAGCAATTTTATTGCTCTAGTAGGGTCTTAGCTTAGGGCTTAGCTTCTTAATTTAATGTCTTGTAATTTACTCAACTAATCTAATTACTACTTTAATTCTTTAATTTATTTATTTAATGTATGCATTTAATTTATTTTCCTAATTTATGTATTTATTTTAGTATTAATTTACGTACTTAACTCTGTAGCCTGTTTATTCAATTTAATTTATATATTTATTTATTTCGACGGTAACTTCAGTAACTAATAGCAGACAATCGCTTGTCTAGTCAATTCAAATGTAGAGTTTAATTTAAATGTAGACTTTTTTTTCTCAGTGTTGTTGACCAAATATATTAAGAAAGTATGTATATCTCTGTTGAATCATTGTTGACCATGTTATTGCATTTGTATTCAAATAATATGTGTGTATATAGAATTTTTATCGCAAGGAACTCTGTACAAATTCGTCATAAGTTGATGTGAAGCCTTGGGTGGATGTTTATATTTTTAAATATTTATTTATATACATTTAAAAATTAAAAACAAAAAACTAAAAATATGTGAATTCAACAAAAAAATATATAAAAATAAAAATGTTGTACAGAAAGCACACAGTATTTTATGTTTAGTTTTTAGTGAAAGAAGGTGGAAGGGAAAAAATATATCAAAAATCCTCAAGATCCCCATTTAGTTGCATTAGCTACGTGAAAAAAGTGATCGATCTTCCATCAGCAAATCCACTAGTGACAAATTTAAGGACTTACCTGCCTTGACCAGGTTCCTGAATCCGCAGTTTTCCACTCCACAGAAGGTCTCCGACTGGCTCGGGTCGTGAACTGCAAGCGAGAAAACAAGGTGCGTTTCGTTAATGAACCAAAAAGAAAACGGTCGAGAGATTAAAAGCAAGGAGATAAAGCAAACAATTAGAGAAACCCGAACGAAACCTGTCAAATTAGCCATTAACCTGAAAACCGATCGTCAGCGGCGACTTCGATGCGGATTCTGGCAACAAACGACCGACTGCAACAGCAAAGTGCAACAACAACGGCAATGACACAAACCCCAAGTCAACACAATCACGCCAGAAATCTAAATCCATATCGTAAAGACAATTGCAACAAATTAGTACGAGAACAAGCTCAACAATATGCAGCGAAAACAACAATCAATATGGATTATTAAAAGTAACAAATGGAACTTCTGAAAAATAAAAATACTGAAAAATGTAAAAAACCATAAGCAAAGATCGTAAAAAAGACTACACGCAAAAAGACTAAAAACAATGAGCACAAAATAAAACCAAAATTGATGAAACAGACCGCAAACAAAGTGCAAAATAAAAGTTAGAAGGAGTTCAGTCACCCGCGCAATAATTTTACGCCTAATTAAATGAAACCGAGACGAAAGGCGGCCGCAACCACAAACAGAACAGCCGAACAAGCGACAGACGCCGAACAACCGACCCCCAACAGTCGAAACCTGCCCGCACCCCACCCCCTTCGCACCTCCAGCCGACGCCCCTCGAACCCACCACCCGCCAATCGTCAGCTCCAGTCGCACTTGTCAAGCCAAGGCGAAACAAAACAAAACGAAACGAAACTCACTGCATACGTCTTAACCTCTGACCGAGTGAGCGAACGACAGCCGCAAAGACAGACAGACAGACAGGACAGACAGCGCAGATATACATGCAGGCAACTCCTTAGACAGACACCGAGCTAGCAAAAAAATATCCAACAGACATCCACTCGGACGGACAAACACTCAGTCAGCGGCTCGTTTGGCCGCGGCTCGATTTTCGGGGTGTCACTGGGCCAGCTACCGGCGGCGGCCTAAAAGCCTACCAACGACGCCACCGCCGTGGTCTCAGACCCTGTCGCCGACGCTGTGGCCGGCGCTGCAGCCTTAGAAGACGGCGTCTGCGTCTGAAGCGCGTGCTTTCGGATCAAAGTCAATGCTTGCCACAAGCGCTAAGGAGCCGAGTGCGCCGCCTCCAACGGGGCCAGCAGCGGAGTCGGGCCTGGGTGTGAGGGGCGGTAGGGGGCGTGTAAGGTGCGAGGCGCGAGGCGAGTCGTAGCGAAACGAAATGTGGCCGGAACTGGGGCCCGGAGAACGAGTCGGCCGTCAGGCAGGCAGACAGTAGGACAGACCGAATGAACGAGGGAAGGCAGAAAGTCAGGAAGGCTGGAAGGAGGGCAGAACGGATGGAGGTGTGGACGAGCGGACAGACAGGAGGACAGACGCACGGACTGCAGGACAGACGCACAGACCGAGGGAGAGACGCCGACACTGCGCGAAAGACGTCGAGACTGAGCGAGAGACGCAGAGTCTGAGCGACAGACGCCGAGGGACGGGCGGTCAGTTTGATGGAAGGACGGACGGATCGGAGTACGGACAGACAGTTCGAAGTCCTCCATTGATCGAGCCGAACCCGATCGCGCCGCGAGTCAGGTTAAATAAACGCCAACCAGCGTCGCCGGCGAACAATTAGAAGTTGTCGACATTTTGTCGTCGGCGTAGACGTCGTTTTTGTCTGTCTCTCTGTCTGTCCGTTCGTTCTATCGGCCGTACGGTTGGTATCTGAATCTCTGCTCTCGATACGAGGGACGTCAACTGCAAACGTTAACCAAAGCTACCGCTTAATAAACTCTGGCGTTTAATTTCCAGCCAGCAACATTGGAAGAAAATAACAACAGCAACAACAGCAACAAATCGAAGTAACGACCACAACAATAATAGAGCAACAGTGGTTGCAAGAAGTAATGCAAGTTGAAATCTGCGTGGACGGCATTTTTAATGTCAAGAAGGAGCGGCTTTAGCACCAGTTTTTCCACAACAACAACAGCAACAACAACAGCAACAAGATCACCATGGCGCTGCTGGTCGTAGGGTGCAGGTTGGGGTGCTGGAAGGGGGTGTGGCAGAGAAAAATCAATGAAAAATTAAGCTTGGCTCAGACGCGCGCTCATTGCATTCAATGGATTCTTAGAGACTTGCGTCGACGTCGTCGTCGTCTAGGAAATCGATGATTCATCGCCCGACGACGACGACGAGTTGCACCAGAAAACGCCGACAACAACAACATGAACAACAAATAATAGTTAACAAAAAATTTAGACGATCGACTGCTGCCAGACTCGCGGGTCCAAAGTTATTGCCAAGCAGCAGCACCAACAACAACCGGAGACAGACGCAGCTGGCTCGAACTCTGTTTGGGTTCCGCTTTGGGTTTCATTGTTGTGGTTCTATTTTTGTTGTAATTATTTTTGTTTTTTTAATCGAATTCATTTCTGTTGTTGTAAGCTCTGCTGTAGTTGTTGCTAATGTTGCTGCTGCTGTTACCATTGCTAGTTAGCATAAAGATTTGCGAGTAAACAATTATTACTCGTGTAATTAATTATTTCGATTTCATTCTGTTGTGATTTATTTCCATTCGCATTTTACGATAAACATTGGCCAGTAGGCGGGGTGGGCTTGAGTTCGACTTGGTGGTGGTGTTGGTGACGAGGGACCTCAAACAGAGTGACTGCGATGGTGAACGGGGAACCTCCGAGGGGCAGGAGCCAGGCCGAAGATCAAATCGTTTCTAGAACTGATGGATAGATCGGTCTTGTCTGAGTATGCAGTAATAAATTGTAAATCTAGGCGAAGGAAAAATCCCAAAGTCAAGTTCCACCAATCCCAGAAAACCTTGATTGCACTGCAACTAACTTGGAGAAAGTTTGAGTTTAGTCGGAACGGATAGAAAAGGGACCTGGACTCCTTCTCTGTGTCTCTCTCTCCCCTTCCTCTGCTGGCAATGGTTGAATCCAATGCAAAGTGGTCGAAACGGATTTCTTTTCTCTCATAGAAACTCTCGTTAAGTGGCCCATGGTACGAATTCTAGTAAACACGATCAAAAAATGGAGTAATAAAACAGCCAGACAGAGACAACAACTACTCGTTTGAACACCTACGCAATACCACTTTAACACTTTCACGTCCGCACACAGGCCAGACAATGGCAACAAAAACGAAACGAAACGCAAGCAACAACAGCCACCAACAAGTACGAAACACATCCTACAAGAGTATGGAGAAGAAGGAGACGAAGACGAGGAAGACAATTGAAGCCAACTTTGCGGCGATTTAACGAATTCAAATAAATATAAGCCCCGAGCATGACACGACCGACGCTCCACTAATTGAAGAGTCGCATTAAAAGTGCAGAGGAAACACCTTCCTGCCAGGCCTTGCTCCATCCCATACCATCCCATCCCATTCATCCTTCTTCATCCACCGACCGCCCTCCGTCACCGCTGCATGCGCCATTCGCCGGCCTCCCATGCCTTCCCTCGCCCTCCACCGGCCCACCATCATTTGTTGCTTCCTCCTCGCCTAGGAGAGGGCGAGCGTTCGTCGTGTGGCCGATTGGTCGGTCGGTTTGGTTGGTCGGTCGGTCGGTGGGGCTGCGGAGCACGATCGTCGTCAAAGTAACGATCGGTGCCACATCAAGGCATCAGTCAAAGTCAAATTGAAAATTCACTTGTTTGTGCGGAAATTGATGATGTTGCTGCGGCCGCGACATCGAGGCTCGTGGAGGGGGTCGCGGAGTCGGGAGCGGAGATGCTTCATTTCATCAAGAAAGAAGAGAAAATGATAAAAAAAAAGGAGATGCTTTAAGAGTCGTCAGTGGGGGAGGATGGGGACGAGGAGGGAGTGGGTGAGTGATTTAAACGGCGTACCAATGACACGACACCGAGTGTGAGGCAATCAGGGGCTTAACTGCAACAATAACAACAACAATAATACCAACAACCACAACAACAGCTGCGAAAAATATCAACTGCCAAAAGGAACAACAACAATAATGACACCAACAACTGGAACCCCAACACCGTCATCATTAACAACAACAGCAGCGACAACAACAGCGGGAACACCAACAGTGGAGCCGATCCTTTGATTCCGCTCTTGTCGTCGCGGGGCTCGCTGCCGAACAGGTTTTCGGGTGGGGTCCGATCTTATCATCCAGCGCAGGAGGAGTCGGAGTCAGAGTCGGTATCGGATATGGAAGAGGAGGACGATCAACCCTGAAATCGATCGATCGCGTGAAGATCATAATCGCAGCTGTGAACGCTCCCAAAGACGACGGAAATTATCCAAGCAGAATCGCGTGGTTCTCGTCGCTTCCAACTCGATCGGAAATGGCACAAAGTCGATTCCTAATGGATGAAAATTTTGACCAATCTTTAGAAATCTCATAATTCCAGAATCACAGGAGAATGTTGTTCTTGTAAGTATGAAATGCTCTCCCTAAACTGCTCGCCTTCTTCCCTAAATTCACAGGTCGAAGTCTGAGTCCCTCCTAGCCACATGATGGCTAATCCAAGCCCCGGATTAGCCATCATCGTCACCAAGACTCCAACGGCAATTGTCGCCATCAAGTGCAGTAAAGCGTTCACTTGTCACTTGCCCAGTTTCGCCGACTCCTACCACGAACTCCGCGCCTGTTGCTCGTTGTTTCCTCCATAGACTCCTCCACACAGAATCCTTCTCCGAGCCCGTTTTCTCCACTCCACTCCTCTGCCCCCTTTCTCAGACCTATACAGTGGTTTTTCTTCCTCTGATTTCCCCTCCCTCTGCCCGCATGGCTCCTTTCGATCAGGTCCCTCGCACCAACGCAAACCCACTCCACAAGGGAGCGAAACCACGCACAACGGATCAGATCCGCGATGACCGGGGAGCAGGAACAGAACGGAATGGAGGAGGCAGAGGCGGTGGCAGAGGCGGAGGAGGAGGAGGAGGAGGCGAAGGAGCGAAATGGAACGGAACTGATCTTGTCTTACTTAGTGCAATTTTGCGAATTTAATTTTGTCTCATCCTCGATCCTCGGATTCACGGAAGATGCGCCGAGCGCAGGCAGGGCAGGGCAGTCGGTGAGTGACTGAGCGAGGAGTGGAGCCGTGGATCAGTGCGAGGTGCGTTGCTGCAGCAACAACCGCAGAGGCGACGGCGGCATCGGACTCGCCTCGCAGTCGTCGTCGTGGTCGTGGCGCAAAAACCGAGTCACTGTCTCTAATTGAATTCGTCGGCTTAAATAATTCAGCCGCAGGGCATCCCAGCCCCAGTCGCGGTCGCCGACGCCGTCGCAGGCAAAGGAAGAGGCTGAAGAGGACTCGAAGCAGCCGAGGAAGAGGCAGTCGGGGAAAGGAGGGGAAATTGGGTTTAAATCGCGAGCTGTGCGTGTGTGTGCGAGGTGGAAGAGGAATCGTGTGCCTGGCAATTGATTTTCATAGCAGGCGTATAAACAACGGCAATGGCGACGGCAACAGCAAGTTGCATACGAAGGGCGAGGGAGAAAACAACAACATCAATTACAACAACTACGAAAGATATCACACCAATTACAATAACAACAACAGCCGAGGCAACAACAACAAACCCAAACAAGAAGGAAGCTGCGCAAATCAATCTGTAAACATCCCGAAAGACACAGCCTCATACACATACACGCCCACTGACACACGCACACGTACATCGCCCTGACACTCACACAATTACACATTCACACACGCGCCGACCTATGATTCCAATGAGGTGGACAAGGAGGAGGATGGTGAGGATGATGAGGAAGACGAGTTCACGCAGGATCCCCGGGCCGAAGCCGACGTCGGCGACAAAGAGCCCGAAGACGGGGCGCCGACGACGGTACCGGGTCTGATTCTGCCGTTGCAGACGATGGCGATTTCTTTGGCAGGAAGGTCGGCGGTTGGCGTCCCGCTCGCCTTTCGCTGCGGTCAACTCCGTTCAAGGTACTTCGGATGGATAGTGTCAGATTCCTCACCATCCTCAGTCAGTTCTTCACCATCGGCTGAATCGTCATCATCCTCGTCGTTTCAATCTTTATTGTCATCGTCATCATCGTTCTCGTCTTCATCATCATCATCGTTATGGTCTTTCTCTTCCTCATGATCTCTTCCCTAGTTTCCTTCGGACCATCTTTCGGCAAGAGCATCATCGGCCCCTGCCGCCTCAGCGACCTCTTCGTCAACAACGTTTCCGATCCGATGATCGCCGTCTTCCCCAATTTTGCTCCCCTCATTGGCCGTCCACCACCCCTCATCGATCGGCCTCTTCACCCTTTGATCCTCGCGCCCTTTCCCGTAGTGCTCCCTTCCTCGCTCGATCGTCGTCGTCGTCGCCGCCGTCCTCCTCGTCGTCGTCGGTAATAAATACATTTTGCGAATTTTAATGTCCTCCTCCCATTTTGCAGGCAATTTACCTTCCCTCTTTTTGACTTCGACCCAAGACTCCGGACTGCGCCCTTTGCATCTCGACGTCATCGTTGTTGTTGTTGTTGGAGCACCTTCCATCGGGGCAAGGAACGAGTGCAGCATGACGTGGAGAAATAGAGGACAGACAGCGGACAGGCAGACGGTCGGACATGCGGACGGTCGGGCAGACAGACGGCCGGACAGGGCAGACAGGACAGAGGTTGGCAATAAATATTTTAAATCCGAAAAAACATATAAATTCAGTGATTTGCCAAAAAGGAAGCCACAAAAGCATAAATTGTTTAATTGGACTCTGCGGTCTCCCTGCGCCGGCTGCTTCTTGGAGGGCAGCAGGGAGGGATGGGTTGGACCGGGCTGTGTTGGGATGGCGGTGAAGAGATGGACGACGAGCGAAACTGGGTCAAGTCAAGGCAAGAAGTTGGCTGACGCCCGCGGATAACAAGTGGTGAGGTTTAGATCCAGCGATAACAGCAGCAGGCTTCGACTTCAGCCGCCGCTCCGGTTCAGGCTCCTTTTTCTCTCTGCCCCGATCACGCCATCGCCCTTCCCACCCATCTCCCGTCCGTCCCTCCAACGAGCTCCACGGGTCCACCTCCCGAAACGACCGCCTCCGTGGTGGCCACCTCGACGCCGGGTGTCGTGTGTCCGTTGATGAAGCGATTGATTAAAGCGAGCCTGTCGTCAGTGTTGTTGTTAGCATCGTTGTTGTTTTTGTGACTCCTGTTGTTGTCGCGGCGGTCGTATAATTATATTCTCAATTAAATATTAATTTTCTCGCTCGAAAACAAACAGACGAAACGCCAGCCGACGGCGATCGGGCAGCTGGGCTTGAATCATGCACATGCGTGAGGCTCGCGCCAGAGGCGGCGTTGCCAACACGTTTAGAGCTGTCGCCTGGCACCGCTGTCGGCCCCAGTAGTGGTGGCAGCAACAACAACAGCAGAAACAACACCACCAACAACAACAACACCAACGGCTGCCAACGCGCCGCGCTCGCTAGATTTTAATAAACTGATCGAGGAGCGTGAAAACTTAATAACTATTTGCACGTCAAGCGATCGATGACTGTGGCAGCGCCAGGCGATTGACGAGCGGCAGGGGCAACGTCAAGCGGTTGACGGACGGCGGTGGCACGCGACGGTCGACGACGGTGTCGGTGACGCTGACGGTGAACGCAACTGGGTCTACGTTTGATCGACGGAACGACTTTGTGTCGAGAACAAAGTGGAAGGAAGTCTGGACTGATGACGGGCTCTGGTGACGGAAGTGGGGCGGGAGCGGCAACAACGGGTGTGTCCTGCGGTGCGGCAACGGGGTCGTTGGTGGAATGGTACATACAACAACATACAACAAATTTCGGCTATTATTTATTTATTACTTTAATATTAAATATAAAATTATCAAATTATTAAATAATTATTTACTAATTTTGCACAGTCCACTGAAACCCCAGGGCCATCTGGCCCCATCTGACCCCGAGGACAATTGGCATTAATGAGGATAATTAGGAACCCACGGTCCTTATTTGGCTGGACTCCGAATTGGAGCAAGACGGAACAACGAAACGATTGCGACAATGACACGAAAAACTGTCACATCGCACGCAAAAACGGAGGTAAACCCAGAAAAAGCAGAAAAAAAAAAAATTCGAAATAAATAAAAAACACGAAGAACGCCTGCAACTCAATTCAATTTGTTGAACTTGACAGCGACCAGTAGGATTTCGCGGGCCACGGCTCTCGGCACTTTCCACGGACATTCCCTTTTCAGTGGTGGCAGCGCTCGTTTCCCCACTGTTGTTGTTGTAATTATTTCTTCTAGTTGTTGTTGTTGTTGTTGTTTTGCTTTTATTTTTATGCATTGTTCTTGTACTGCTGTTATAGTTGCTTTTATTGTTTTGTTGTTTTTATTGTTATTGTTGTCAACACAATTTCCGTTTGTCCAAATTAGCAGCGACAACCATTTGCCGACAAGGCAACAACAGTAACAGCAACAGCAACAGAAACAGCCCAAGGAACCACGAAGGTAACAACGGCAACAACAGCAACAACAGCAACAACAACAGGAGCAACTGACAAAAAAAAACACATCTGAGGTAACAAGAAATACAACAACAACAACAGGAGCCTCCGCCACTAATGATCCCGACACACAATTACCAACGGGTTAATAACTTTGTTTGCAACAGCAACAGAAGCAGCAGCAACTATAACAAAAACAACAATAGTGACGTTAACACCAACAACGTGCAGAACACCAGACGACGTGGGGAAGAAGAAGCAGAAACGAACGAAAAAGGAAGTGAGCGCCGAAGACGAGACGGAGACAGGTTTGCGAGGCGACGACAGGGCGACGACAAAGGCGACGACAAGGTTGGAGGCGACACCGACAACCACGACGACAAGAGCGAGGAGGATTTCGAGCTACTGGACTTTGGACGGGGATCGCATGCAACAAATTGCCGTGAACTAAGCACCAAAAGCGGCGGCAGCGCCAGCAACAACAGGCCCAATAAGACAGCTAAAGCAACAACAACAACAACAGTGCGAGGATAAGCACGAAGACACAAAGTGAAAGAAGCAGAAGCGGAGAAGTCGAGGAAGGGATCGCGCAACGATCGTGGTGACAAATTCGTTGTGACCGGGACGCAGAGTAATTTACAAGTGATCACAAATGCGTGCAACAAATGAACGACCAGGAGCCACAACCAACACCAAAAAAAAAAAGAGAAATAAAACAAGCCAAAAACAACATCCAGCAACAGCAACAAGAGCGACAACGACAACATCAAACAACAAAAGCCATGATACAACAACCACAGACCAATGAGTTGAATAAACAAACCATTGAACAATAAAAAGAAGCCAATGGGCAGCAACAAGCAGAACAAGAGAGAGAGAGAGAGAGAGAGAGAGAGGGAGACCAGTGGACAGCAATAAAAGCAACAGCAACAACTAGCAGCAGGTCGAGACAGGCGAACACGGAAACGTGTTAATGGCATTTGAATTTGGCCAAATATGGCCGCTTTGCATGTCGGCCAAATTAAATCCATCGCATTACGGCGCGCGATCGATCGGTCGACGGCTCGGCCCGGCTCGATCGCTGGGCCGGACGGTCAGCGAGGGAACAAAAAGCGCCGACTGCGATCGCGAGACACGAAGAGTGAATGAAAAATAGAGAGAGGAGCGAAGACTGAGCGATTGAAAGCACTGACCATGATGAGCCAAAGAAAGAAAGAGTGACCAGAAAAAGGATCGAAACAACACGAACAACAACAACATCGACGCAATGGAAAAAACACAACAGCAACTGCTTGGACGACGCCGTCAACGACACCGACAGCGACAGCGACAACGACAGCAAATCGTGTCGATTTGTTTAAATCAAACAGCAGAAATGTACCGTAAGGTTGCAGAAGATCACCAAACACCACAGCAACTACAGCAACAACAAGTGAAACGCGCCCACCAACATGTCGAAGTGAGGTGGAACAAAAAACAAAAACAAAAACAGGCACAAGAGAGTTGAGGGAGGGGACGACGAAGAAGAAGACGCAAGATCGTGACGTTGAGTTTTTGGACAGAGGTTCGATTGTTTTCGGTAGTTGTTGTTGTTGTTGTTGTACTTGGCACCGAAATTAATTAAAGCCAATTGGCAATTGTTTAAGCCAGTTGACAGTACACAGACACAGACACACACACAGTCAACTCCTCACTCACGCAAGCGGGAGTTTTGACCAAAAACAGTGGGAGAGAAACCAAAAACGATCGGCTACCAGGGGTTGCGGTGCCGGGGGAGGAAAGGGGGTCGGTTGGACGTCACACGATCGGAAGCCCCTTGCGATTCCAACACGCAAGCAACTGGACAAGGAAGCAAATGCAGACATACGCGAGGACACGCCGCGAGATCAGAGATCGGAGATCGTGGAGAGACAAAGCCACGAAGAGGGGAGCTTGAGGAAGGGATCAGACAAGATCGGCTTGGACTTTCTCACTCACAGGTACAATCGGATCTGAGATCATGTGAAAATATGCAACAAAAAAAATAGTAACGGACCTGATCAGTTGCACAGTCGATCGATCCAGAGTCATCCTACATGACCTTCCGACGCTCGATCAGACATTGCGCGATCACACATGGAAATGAACGATCACATCATCGAAAACGCATGAAACACACACATACGCATGCACTGTCGAAGTGCGTTAAACCCGAGGAACCACACACGATCAGACACTTGTGGACGAGATCGAGGCCCACACGATCGCACGATCCCACAGCGACAAATGGCACACCAGGCCGATGGACAGACCCACGGACAGACAAACAAACAGAGGGACAGAAGGCAAGAATACGAGATCGAACATTTAAATTTGAACTCTTTTTGTTTTTCTTTTGAACTCTTTTTTATGATTCGATTTTTTTTTTTCCATTTTTTTTTGTCTTCAATTTTTTGTGTGTGTGTTATAACGTGTGTGTGTGATTGTGATTGTTATTGTTGTATTTTTGGTTAACTGATCTTCAGGTGATCCAACTGATTGACGACAGGTGATTAATTGTGGCTTTCAGCGCATTCATCAGTGGAGTTCATTGTATTCGTGTTCTTACGTACTTTTCTCGCTCGTACGTACGTCTCTCGTATCCATCGGGGTTCCTGCGGTACGTGGAGAGCACTGGAGTCTGGAGTCAAAACAAATATCGTCGACAATGACAGGCGAGTATTGACAACAACAACAATAACAACAAGACGATGGCGAGACACAGCGGTTGATCAGGTTGATTTGATTAATTAGTTGCGATTGTGGCCAAGTGGGCGCAGGGGGCGCGACCCACGTCATCTCTTGATTACACTTGAGTCCAAAACTGTATCTGGATTCTGAGTCGCCGCCGCCCTCGCCATCGCCGTCTCAGCCGCGTCTCTGGGGTAGCCGGAGGAGGCAGGGACCGGGGCTGAGTCTGGAGCCGAGTTCAGTCGCTTATAATTGATTGCGTTACGTGTCTGAGGGATTAGGTACGAGATCGAGGAATTGTTAAAATAACAGGTATTCCACTGGGCGGGTCAATACATACATATATATATATATATATTACATACCATATGTGTGAAGAGGGAGGGAGGTTGGTTGTTGCTGAAATTGAAAGGAATGAAATTTTTGACACTTTAATTGAAGAAATTACAAGCGTGTGTTTGCGATTGGTATTAATGGGCTTCCGCATGTGCACAAAGGTAACACTTAATTTTGACAAGAACTTATCAAAAAAAATCAAAATTTAATGATAATCCAAGCGATCACCTCAGAGGCTTTGTTTTCGCTCCTTTGCGGAAATGCTATAGAATTGTCGATAAGATCTGCTGTACATGTGTTCGTACATGCTATACATGTATTCGAATTGAATTTGAGGTTAATATGGCCAGATTTCTTCCTATATCAAACTTCTCTTCTCCCATGATTCTGTGTAAAGAGAGAGAACGTAAATGAATCTCAAAGAAAACAAAGAACTCGATTCCCAACCCATTATCTCGGACCAGACAACATCATCATCGTCATCGTCGTCAGCATGATCATCATGATGAGGAATATGAGTTTGTAATTAAAAATGCTAATTAAAACACAACACCAGGACGGCATCAACTTCAACTTCCATTCGGTCTTCAACTTCAATTCTGGCTCCAACTACGGAGGCATCAAGTTTCTATCAGGTAACGATCCAAAGTGTAGCCGCAGGCTGATGGTTGAGGGAATGAGGAGGGGAAGAAGAAGAAGAAAACGCACCACCCACACCTCCATCAGAGAACAAAAAAAAAAAACTGCACAATACAGAACAGAAATAAAAACAACAGCCACGGCGAAAAAACCAATAAAACTAAATGTGGTTAAAATCAACAATTGAAATGAAGTCGCCAGGCAAAAACCAAAACTACAAAAACACTACAACAACAACAATAATGTCAGTACCTCCACCACCAAGACTCCGTCCACCGCCGACGACAGCGACAACGATAACAACAACAACAAAAATCCCACCACCAAGAGCCAGATGAAGAACAAATTATGTAAAAACCACCTGACGTCGTGTAGACTTCAACTTGTCATGTCATGTCATGAGGTGAGCATTAACTTGTTGTTGTTGAGTTTTCTGTTGTTGTTGCCAAAGGTGTTGGTGGTTCTATCACAGCGATTGGTGTTGTTGTTAATATAGGTTTTGTTGTTCTTACCTCACTCAATGTTAATATCAATATTGTTGTTTTTATTTCTCTTATTGTTAATATAGATTTTGTTGTTGTGCTTATTGTTCTGTATTTCTCATTACAATTTTTTTCATTGAATTCGTATTTGTACAACAACAACAACAGCTCCGCGTTGGCACCCACCAACTCAACTTGTTCTTTCAACGCGGCTTTTGTCCAGAACGGATTTATTTAAAAGTCAATTATTGTCAGCGATTAAAGCGTCGTTCACGCGGTCGTTGAGCACTTGGCCGTCCGAGGGGGCGTCGCCGGCGTCAATCGACCTGTCTGTCCATGTCTTTGTCTATCCGCTGGAGTGTCTGTCGGGCTGTCCGTCCGTCTGTCGTGCCATTGTCAGGCGGCTGCCACGCTGCCAAACACAGATCGCAGCGCCGCATGATGTCAATAATTTGGCGAAAATCTTCACTCTTCAGAACGGTTTTTCTTCTCACGATTTCGATGTCTCTCCCCCTATCGGTGGCAATATATCGACAGATATATGTAGCTCATGCATATCACCTTTCGCTCGATCACAGCTTTTTGTAGACCACGAGCTGCATGCAAAATGTTGCAATCGATCGCGAAGAAACAAGCTCAACGGTTGCTGTCATAGCGGCCTGAAGGGAGCCCCGAACTTATTAATTAAACTATTTAAAACGACATCAACACCGGCAACGACACTGCCGACAACAACAACAACAACAGCAATAACCAAAACACTGACTACAAATGTGATAATAAAAAAAACATCACCAACGTGGAACGACAGCCACTGCGATGATGTCGATGGGGGGAAAATTGAGTAATTTATCGATAGCCTCAGCCCGGGAGCATAAAAATCATGTTTAATATTGAGAGGAGGCAAAAGCGCAAAAGCAACGATGACGACGAGGACGAGAATGACGACGACTCCGATGGCGATGACGACTAAGCCGAGGAGGGAAGTCGCGGGCAGCATCAACGACATCAGCAACATCAACCACGTCATCGACAGCAGCACTAGCAGCACCAGCACCACCATCAGCAGTAGCGGCAATAACTACAATAACAACAGCAACATGATCATCAAGTCGAGAGGCAGCGGCAGCGGCAGCCGCATCAACAACGCTTAAGTTGACTGTTATTATTATGATTACCAGCCATGAATTCAATTAACACTTGTCAGTTGGCCAGATTGCCGAGGCTGAGCCTGTGTTGCAGCCTCCGCTCGTTTTATTGCCCTCGTTGTTGCAGTTGTTGTTGGGGAAGTGGTGTTGCAGGAAGCATGCTAAATATCGCCAACAACAAGAGCAACAACCGCAACGTCAACAGCGCCAACGACAGCAAAAATTCACCGATCACGAATTATTACACCGTCGTTTTCTCATGATTTCGGTTTTTATAAATTGTTTTTTGTCTCTCTTTTATTTTATCATTTTTGTTTTTTTTTATTTAATATTTTGTTATTTTTCCGCTGTTTTGCGGTTTTATTTTCGAAGTAATTTTGATTTCGCCTTTATGCTGTTTGGAGATTTCTGACATAATTTGCATGTTAAATTATTTTAAATGTTGCCCAGAACAGCATGTTAACAACAGCACAACACCATTGATGAGCGATAATCGCCGGTGTCGCCTGTGGGCAGCGTTCACCGACTCACACTCAACCGCTCCCGGTCCGTCGTCGCCCCCTCGAAGGAGTCGCCGAGCTCCCCTGCACCCGTGATGTCGTGGCTGCTGACAGCGTCTCGTGGTTCGGGTGTTGAGTTGGTCGTTTAGTGAAATTTACGAAGGCGATAGGGATAGGGATTAATGTTAGTTATGACGTCGCGATTAGAAATACCTCGAAATATATTGAACTTTTTTTTTCTATAAGAAATTGCGATATTTAACGAAATTTTCAAGAATACGATAATATATTAATAAAAAATGTTTTTCCCTTACAAAATATATTGTGTACATTTTCTTTCATTATGATATATATTTGTAAAATTTAATGACATGTTTTACGAAAACAGAAAAAAAGATTATAATATTTTAAACCCATTATCATGACAAGAATTTCTTTTAAATAAATAATTTTTGTCCACAAAATATTTTGAAGGATTTTGCACTTTAAACATTTCTTAAATATGTATCATCTTAACAAAAGCTATTTTTTAAAGCTATTGGATAAATTCAAATTTTGACGGCATTATGGAGATGGAGTTCTCAGTATCGAAAACCCTCCATATGGTCTCGATCTCTCGCATCCACGCAGTTGATCGTCAGCGCCACACGTTCAGTGCCAAGGCGCTCGTCCGATTGATAGGGCTCTAACCGTGACTGTCGCCATGTGACAAACGGAGCTGAGTGGAGAAGTGCATGAGTTCTTTCGGTGGGTGGAATAAATGAATACCTAATTCCAGTTGTTCTCCTATTGCACAAGTCCATCCCCCAGCACCACAGTCAGTTCCTCATCACGACGATGCATTTCAAATCATACGACCGACCACCGGCACCAAAACCCAGCAATAGCATCAGCAAAAACAACGCTAGCAACGGAATTTGAATTTAAGATTTGATTTGAACAATTTTTCGCATTGATTTGATGGGCAAAAACGTCGTCGTCGACGTTGCATTGATGGATGAATGCGATTGAGAAGCAATCGTCGAGAGTGAGAAATCGGTGAATCGAGTCAACGTGTGCGTCAAGTGCAAATGAGAGATGTTTAGCGAAGGATAATTATGATGAGATGCCATAAATTACAGCAAAACGTGTCTCTCGAAAGGGCGATTATTGGCAATCGTAATAAACACATAATGAGGGGATCACGCAAAGAACGAGGAATTTCTCTGGTGCCATAAGAGATGGGCAATCGATCAATATGACTAAGAGTTCTACAATAAGTCAAAGACCTAGTTGCCATAGAGAGCTCCTACCGAAATTTCTGAGTACTACTGTGCAAAAACCCTCAGCTCTCGTTGCCACCGAGGGACTCCCGGTTCTAAAGACAATCAGCCCGGGATTCTTCTGAACGACACTTCACCAGATCGAGTCACACAATTCATTCTTCTCGAGTAGAAAAACCATGAATTTATGAAAATTTATTAACGTCAGAAGCCATTATTTATAAATCACGAGTTTGGGTTTCCTTTCTTTGTTCTGCTTTATTTCTATTTTATTTTGCTTTACTTTGTTGGCAATGTTGTTGTTGCCGGTGTTTGTGACTCGTCGGAGGGAGACGGCAAGGTTTTATTATGATTAACTACGGCATGAAGCCTGGCTCCGGTGAATGCTACTTAAGGAGCCGAGGATCCTTAAGCCAGACGCAGGCCCAGACTGCGAAAGCTGATCGGAGTGGATGCTGGTAAGTGGTGTCGCGACGATCGGTCGCGCGGCCGCTCGGTCGGTCGCCACGAACTTCAACACCTTCGAGGAGGACCCAGCGATCCTACGACCGCATCGACTCCTGCGACTCTTGCGACACCGACACGGAGCGCTCTTTTGCAACCGACTGCGCAGAGTAGAATTTGCTATTTTTACCCCACCGTAGTCTGGATCGCATCCCCCGTCTCGCCTCCCGTCATGGCTCCACCATCGTAGGCCAACGTAACGATTGTTGTCGTCATCGCTCAAGTCGTCGTCCTCTGTATTACAAAACCGCTCCGGTGGTTCCTTTGTGCGGTTCTCGGTGTTGTTGTAGTCTGGGAATGGGCCTTGTTGTTGTTCTGTCTATTGTTGTAATCGGCAGCTTCTGTGCCATTTGCCCGGGCTCGACTCAAGTGTTTTAGCGCCGACCTGAGCTCGGGGGGCTGCTTGAGGACGATGACGAGGTTCACACAAAAAATCACCACAACTGCAGCAACAACAACGAAAGCACTAATCGCAACAACAACAACAGCAACGACAATGCCTCCCCGCCACGTAACAGGTAGTCATTTAACCTAGACTCCCCAGCCAACTGAGAGCTGGAGGAAGCCTGGCCTGGTGCCTCCTGGAAGCCGTCTCTTTTCTTATTGTTACTATTATTTATTAATAACATTATTTATTGTTTCTTGGTTTCATGTGCAGTTCTCCTCCTTCTCTCCATCGATTGCTCCTCTCTCTCCCCCACTCGCTTTTGGCTTTTGTCTGGTCCTTAATATTGAATTATTGCAATTTATTGGCATCGCTTAGAGTTTAAGAGGCTTTGGCACCCGACTACAGCGGCAACAACTGCAAGAAGAGCAACAAGAACAGCAAGAATGTGGATGGCAATAACAACAAGGATGGTGGAAATAGCAAAAGCTAGAACTAACGCCAGTGGTAACAGCAACAACAAGCACAGAGGCGGAGTGGCAACAGCAATAACAAGAACTAAGCTCTTCTAAGTGCAAAAGAGGGCATTAGGTCGCGGTGATCCCATTGGGAAGGTGTAGCATAGGAGCGAGCAGAGGTTACGAAATTGCTGCTCCTTCTCTCTCTCTCTCTCTCTCGCTAGCTGCCTGCTTCCTCGCCACAGATGGCAATAACAAATAGTGCTCGTAGATATTAGAGATATGCGGTAATCATGGCGCTCGTTCCCAATGCTGGCAAAATAGTCAAGAGAAGACGATGCTACGGGAAGCATCTGAAATAGCTTCTAATTAGTCTCAGGCATTGGATGCCGAATTCAACTGCTGAACGGATCCCGGGAGTCTTGGAAGGAATTCCTAATTAGTCGACGGCGGACCCTTCGCTAGATACCGCCAGCTACTGCCATAACGAAATCACCAACTGAATATCTGATCTTATTTTCAAGATTTCCAACCATTTCCCTCCTACTTTGAGTACCTCGCGGGATCCCCAGGATCCCCACAGGGATCGACGAAGTCTCAGTCGCAGTCGTAGACGCGGTCTTCTGGCGCAGTTTAGAAGCTATAATTTGCATGGGAGATTAAACTTTTCTGAGCTCCAGAACTCATTCTGTTCAAAGAGTCCAAAAAATCGTGTCCTAATTTGCATTGGAGCAAAGAGGTCTTCCGTCCCTTACCTACCCATCCCCTCTATCGCTCGACGTCGGCCAGGAGACTAAATTAAATCGATCGCGATCGATCTATCGGCCATCGGTCGGTCGGTCGGCCGGTGGATCGCCCGGTGGCTTCGGCCATGCACCATCACATCGGCGAATAATGAAGCCAGCAGTGCGAGAAGGAGGTGGGGTCGAGGGGGAGGTGACGGCGGAGGTGGACTCGAAATGAACTCCAACCCAGCCGGTGCAGCCGCGACGGTCAGCGCGCGCTCACCTGGGCGCAGGCGATGACGACGCGGACGACGCGATGCTGGCTGCGAGGCACAAGTGCTGATCGCAGTCCCAGATGAAATTCCATGTGGTGCGCGCGCCGGCCTCGTTGACCAACAGAACGACGAACCGACTCCGACCGACCCTGGCTCCATCTCCATCTTTTCGTCTTCGACGGCGGCGACTCCGACGAGTGCGAGAGACAGGACGACCCGACGACGACGACGACGGCGGCGGAGTTCGTCCGCTTGTGAACGGCGGCCGCCGCACGGTGGAACAAAGCCCAGCAGGACGCCGGCCGATGGACGATGGAGTGAGTGGAGCGGCCACTGCTACGGGTCCGCCAGAAGCGGCGGCGAGGGCCGGCTCCGACCAGCCGACTGTTCGACGCTCGTTCCCCATCCATCCGCCCGCCTGACTATCGACTGTCCGTCCGTCCGTCCGTCCGTCCGTCCGTCCGGCCGGATGGCTCTGCATCTGTATCAGGTAGCGCTCACACAAGTGTCCGGCCCAGAGATATGCTCCACGGCGTCACGTTTTATTTAAATTTCGGTCTTCAAACGTCTGCGAACAAAAGCAAAACGAACTAAAACAACAGCAACAGCAACAACAACAAAAGTTACCCACATGCGCGACCCGTGGATGCGGGAAGCTAGTGATAGACCACAGGCATCCACGTATGTGTGTGTGTGTGGGTGAGTGGGGTTTACCACCCGTTAACATGACATGCAGACAAGTAAAAATCAGTAGCTCCAGCAGCCACAGTTGAAGTGTCCGATGACATGCAGCGAGCTGCAGGCCCAGAGGGGGGTGTGAGTGAGAAGGTGCGAGGATGATCGGGTGAAAATATGAATTTTTCCTTATCTCGCATTTTTGATCCTAACATCGAAATATGTGCCGAAATCAAATGGCATTTTTTGGTAATTTACAAAAGGTTTTTTTACATTTTAATTTCCTCTAAACGGAAAAAATGCATATGAAGATTTCTGAGCTTTAAATGAGTTTCAATTATTGGAGAAAATATTCTCTGACAAAAAAGAAACTTACCAAAAGCAAAATCTTCCAATTGGATGTATTTTATTTAATCTTATACTTTCGTTCAATATTTGAATTTTCCATGATTTTAATTCTGAAATCAAAATTTTGGTAGTCCATGAAAACTCACTTGGTGGTCGGCAGGATGAGTTAGTTGATCGCCCCCCATCAGGCTTCTTGGACTTCCTTTCGCTTCGCCGCTGGACATTTGCATACTTTTTGAACTGTTTCGAATGGCGGCGGAACAAAAGGAAGACAATGAAAACAAAATGAAGAAAAATTATGTCCAATAAAGTATCGCTCAATCACTGCGAGCCACGCGGGCGATGGACCGATGAACCGGTGGTCAGAACGGTCGACAGACGGACGGCGCCGGTTGGGTGCAGTCCGAGTGTCGACGATGCGTGTGCAGTCGCGCAAGGTGATCGCATAACTTAGAGCCGAACGAGAAAACAACAACTTCTTCTACAAGAACAACAACAACAACTTCGTCTGCAGAACAACAACAACAAGAGCATCTCCAACAAAAACAACAACACCAACGATATCAGTGGAACCCAACTCAATGCACGATATAATTTTCAACAAATTATATGCGCCTAATACATATATTAACTATAATAGAGCAACAACACCAACAGCAACATCAATGGATCGGGTTACCATCGGAACAGCAACAACAATAGCTACAACAACAACAAGAAGAAATCACAGCAACCCACTGATTAGCAGCGTGTCGATCGCTACTTCAGTGGAAACGAATGTTTTGTCGGCGTTTTAGATAAAACTAGGAGGAGAGAAAACAACGACAAGAAATCAAATAAAATAATACAAAACAAAACAGAACAGAACAAAAACATGAAAGCAGATAAAAACGATTAAAATAATTTAAATAAATTAATAATGTCACTCCTCATCAATGGGATGGCCCCAGACAGATGGGCGAAGCGAGGTGGCCGGACAGATGGGCCAAGCGAGGTGGCCAGACAGACGGCGCAAGAGAGATGGACAGAGAGACGGACAGATAGACAGCCAGATAGTCGGACGACAGTCGGATGGACGGACCTCAGTCTGGACGAGATAAAAGCCATTGTTGTGTCAACAACGCGTTGACCAGGGACCAACCGCGTCTGGGGCAACAACAGCAACATCTTTGGAGCAGCAGCAACAACAATAGGCGAGTCCGTCCATAGCTCGTCGCCGGAATTATAATTTAACAATATCGCTCTTGTTGTTATTTCGTGTTCCTCTTGTTGGTCGCTTTGATACGCCTTTGATATCTCATTGATATGATCGCATCGGCCTTTTGTCGCTGATGAGCCGTGGCAACGATGGCATTGTCCACGACACCATCGCCTCATCATCATTAGCATCAGTATCAGTATCGGTATAGCGATCTTCTTCTTCTTCGTCATCGCCATCGGCCGTCATCGGTCGTCATCTTCCTGCTCGTTAGAGTCAAGATCGTCATCATCACGACCGTCAGCGCAGTCATAAGGGGATGGTTTAGGTGGTCAGTGTTGTTGTTGTTGCTTTGTGCCTTCTTTGATCCGGCGTCGCGACGTTGTAATCAAATTAAATGTGATATTAATTTTAATTTAAGCCGAATTTAGAGCCGAGACAAATTAGTGGATTTCGTATTTTATGCAGAAACAAGATTTATCTCACCTCCGTATTAATTGTTTATGATTGTTGTTCGATTGCGGTTCACGATAAATATGCAAATTCGTGCACTGAGAGAAAAACAGCGGAAGAACAAATGTGAAGATCGCTCCAATTACTAGAACTACTTCTTAATAGCCATTAGTAAATAATACAAAAGCTTTTTGCCAGAATAATAGATGTCTATAAATCGTAATTCAACAATTTTTTTTATCAAAAAATAGATTTGTGCAAATCGTAATTTATCAATTTGAGAATTTCTTGAAAATAACCAGTATTGGACTAGTGTATATGAAAAGTATAAAAATAATTCCACTCCTTCTTCTGAAAGTATTTTAACGCTCGATCGTGAATATGCCTTCGTGCTATAAATTATGCCTTCCAAGCATCCCAAAATAAGCTCTCTTAAGTTAAACAAAGAACTCGGGGAGGACCTCCGGTGAGATGAGATGAGACGGCCTTAATCGACTGGGTCTACCGTGCAGCAGCCGAGCCGAACCGAACCTTGGTAGCGATGACCAAATAAAGTCAGCTCAGAAATACACGATGAAGTTTTATGGGCAGATTTGGGTTCCAACAGTTCTCACACTTAATTAATATTCATAATTCGTGGAATAATTGTTCCATCAACCGCAATAACAACAACAACAACAACAACGGTGAAGAAGACGATGCCGGCGAACAAAAGAAGTGGATAAAGCGGAGCAAACGAAGCGTCAGACAAATCAAAGCACACTGAGAGAATCAACCTGGCAGTTGGATGCTGTTGCTGTCATTATTGTTGTTGTTTAGGTTGTTGTTGTTGCTGTTAACAAGATCAGTTCCAAAGATGCTGAAGCCGGCACGACAGAAATACAACAAAAACAACACCGAAAACGATGCCAACCTCTCGGATACAGAGAAATTTAGCGGCTACTTTTTGATCATCATTTTGATCGAAGCGCCACAGCAGCTCATCTTTTCATCTTCATCCTCATCATCATCCTCCGTGTTGTTGGCAACACCAGGGCTGGCAACGGTGTTTTCGATTCGTCACTAAATTAGCCAGAAATTCAAACAACTCAAGGCTTCGCATTAAAACGATCATCTCGAGAGAGATAGAGAGAGAGAGAGAGAGAGAGAGATCTTGCGCAAGACCGATCGAACCGACGAACGGCGATCGCAGGAGCTGCCACCGATATCTGTCTGTCCGTCCGCCGCTCCAGACTCACCGTCTGTCCGACTGTCTGCCGACCACTCCGTACGACGACGACGACGCCGGGCAGGCGTTCGAGGAAGATGAGGAGGAGGGCGCGACGCGGTTACAGGTTGTTTACGATCGTAGCGATCGCTGATTGCGAGACGTCGTCTGGCCGGCGACGATCGTCGTCGCTCGTTCGCTTGTTCGTGGTCCGTCGCCGTCGTGTTTGGGGCCGAAGCGTAACGAATGGTTACAACGAAAATTAGAGCGGAAGACGGTTGTCTTTGACGATCGCGCGACGATCAAAAATGGCGATCGTTATGGCGCCGTGGTGTGGCTTTGATATGGAAATTTTGACCATCTCAACGCCGCCGACAACGGCGATGAAGACGGCGACGGACGGATAATGTCGGATGATGCTCGGCTGTCTCCCGGCTGATGGTCGGTAACTTTCCGACTGATGGTCGCCTCGACGGCGGCCCCGATCGTGTTGGCACCTGCGAGCGAAGGAGGCCCCGACTGCGGCGAAGGGGTCAACCGGGAGGGGCTGCGCCCCGGAATGCAGTGCGATCCATGGGAACCGGAGCGATCGGGGCTCGGGCGGCGGAGAACAGGAGAGAATCTGAATTGCAAATGAGGTCAGAACGTGAGCGAGATGGAGGGAGAGGGAGTGGGAGAGGAAGGGAAGCATGATTGCTCCAAGGGGGCGATCGCGATCGCGCCTCGCCGATGACGAGCTGGGCAACAAGTGCAGTCGCCGTGGGCACCCGAGGGACCCACCGCGAGGGCGGGCGAAAGAAATCAAACAAATTTTTTTTTGAATTGCCAAATTGAGAAACCGCAAAGGAAGCCACGAACCGCCGTCATCGACACCATTAAACGCTTCCCACAGGCGACGATTACCTAAGACCCCGATGGCGGCTTCCAAAACTACCTGCAACATTGGAAGTTGGAGCCCGAGTCGGGCGGTTGAGGAGCCTCGGCGACATTTATGGGAAAAAATGCTGGGTCTGACGTTTATTGTTAATTTATTGTCGCCTTCAACTTGCCTCGATCGATGCTTTTAATCGTGTCATCAGATAAGCTCGATCGCTCCTTCGATCGTCGCTCGGTCCCAAGCCGAGTAGTTGGCCCGGCCATCCAGGCAGCTCGGGCAGTCAGGCAGGCAGCAGGTCGAAACAATGGCGCTCATAACTCAAAAACAAACAGGCCGCAGAGGGACGAACGAGGCAGAGGGACGTCGGCGTCGAGGAAGAGGGTTAGAATGAAGGATTTCCGAGGAAACCGAGGATTAAATAACACTTGTTGAGGCCAGCCTGAGGGAGCGGGAGATGAAGGAGGGGAGCAGAAGTCCGAGGAACGGGTTTCATAATTGGCAACCAGTGATCGAGGACAACGGCTGGACTGTGGTGTTACCAAAGCCAATAAAACGAACAGAAAACACAAAATATTGATCAAGGGGCGAAGGGGGCAGGACGTGGGAGGGACAGAGGAGCGATCGGTGGACGCTGGACGGTCGAGGGAGTGGCGGTAGGGGCGAGGGATGTCGGCGATCGGGGCACAAAAAGAAGCTTAGAAACCCGGGACGAGAACGATTTAATGTGCGGTTTTTGGAGTAACCTTCAATTTTAATTAACGCATTGACGGGGCCGGCTCCACCACCATCACCGCCATCCCCCATCCCTGGCGTCGACGCCGGCCCCACCTCGACGTCGTCTATATTTGTTTGATATATATTTCCTGATAATTTGTAAGCAACTGAAGCCATTTCAGGGGAATATATTAGCCGCATATTGTGAGCCGAGCTCGTTGTGTGTTCGTGTTGGTGTTGTTCACGTTGTTTTTATATTCGATTCGGTGATGATCTTGTTGTTGTTGTTGTTATACTTAATCCGCTGCTTAATATTCATCTTTTTGATGAGAGCCGCCGTCGCCGCGGCCAACAACGGCAAAAAGATCAAAATGTATATCGAACGATCGTAAAATATGGCAACTTTATTTTATGTGCTCGAAAAGCGAGTTTGTGTGCGCGCGATCGTGTGTGTGTTCGTGTGTTTGTGTGCGCGATCGCGGGCGTACATATAAATTAATACAAATTGACGCAGGTAGCAAGCCAATTAAAACGCCGCCTCGAGCGCAGCTTCTGCTCCCCATCCCCTACACCCCCCACCCCCTCCTCCAGCGCCACCGCACAGCCCGTCCTCCCCTGACCCCGCCCCCATCGTCGCCTGCCCCGGTCGCTGAGCCCCAGCCTCATCTGAGGCCGCCGAGGCGTTTCCGAGAATTTGCCCGAGATTCTCCAGGTTGATGAATCGAATGCTTGAAATTAATTAGTGACGAAGTTTCTGTTGAAATCAATCGCCGCGTGTGGAGGATGAGATTTGAAACCCTAACCGTCTTTGTTGTTGTTGCCCAAGTTGTTGTTGTCCTCGTTGTTGTCGCAGTTTGTGTTGTTGTAGTCATGTTCTTGTTGGCTGTCGAAGGGTCTCATTAGTGCTAGCGATGCCACTTGTTGCTGTTTCGTTGCTGTTGTTGTCCTCGCCCCTATAGAAGTTGCTGTTGCTGTTGCTGTTGTTGTTGCTGCCACATGCTGTCATTTTTTCACATCCTCATTAAATTTGAAAAAACTCCCGCCGCAGTCATATAAATCTTGGGCCGTCTTCCGTCAACGCCGCATTGATCCGCGTTGACAGCGCGCGTTGCCAACTAAGCGGACGGCCAGGCCAGGCCCGGCCAGGACGTCGGCCTAGACGGCGGCGACGACAGCCCCAGCGACACCAACTTCGACTGCGACCGCGACTTCGTGCCGACGACATCGACAACTGACCACAGACGTCGGACGGACGGACGGACGGACGGGCGGGCGGAGGGACGCCCGGTCCTTTCTCCAGGGTGCGTGTAATCGCCGAACGCATCTTCGCGCGGTCATGTTGTCGTCGCCGTCCTCGCCGTCCTCGCCGTCGTTGTTGTTGTGGTTGCAGCTACTGCTTTGAACTGGTTGGCAACACTTTATATGCGAAGCCTCGCAATTATTTTGGTTTATTTCGTGCGTTCGGCTCCAGCTCCAGGCCCGCGATCGGCCGAGGCATCCACCGGCCAGCGGACATCGTTCGTGCGCCCCGGAGTCACCTGTGCGTTTGCTGCGGCCCCATCCCCGCCGTCCCCCCGCCCGTCAGCTGCTTCTTTCGACTCCCGGCACGATCCGCCGACCAGATCATCAGCCGTTGGCGGTTCCCCAGCACCGTCACGTAACGCCTGTCAATAATCCACGGTCCAGCCGCCGCCTGGTCCTCGTCCTCCGCGCTATCTCGCAAGCCTCTTCTTCACAAACCTCCCTCCGCCCTTCCCCTCAGCCACGGTGGCTTCGGCTACCTCGGGCCAATCAACAGGTCCATCTGATGCCAGAGTCCCAGACTCTTCCTCATCCCAAGATTATCCCTTTTCGCATCGTCATCGTCATGCCATCGTCCCTAGGCCTCCTCCTCGCCACCTTCCAAGCTGCGGCGGATTCCTCTTCCACCCAGTTCCATGCAAACAGAAACCTCTCAACCTTCGCCGCGATGCCCTGAACGAGGCGAGTCCATTAATGTTGGGGCCATGGGAGAGGACCATTGGAGGGGTGTCGGAGCGTGCAGCCGTTGGAACGCTGGAGCGCCCCTATTAGTCGCTGAACACTGCCAAGTGTCCCATTGATGTGTCAACGCACGAGTTCCTTTATGTCATCATTTCAAAACAAAGTGGTTGGGCCTGGACTCGCGCTGCTCTGGTGTGACGCGGGCCGATGGCCAGTCAGGAGCTTCATTATTTTTCGTGCGTTGGGTGTTGGATTCCAGCACACGGGAGGACGGTACAGGGTGAGGTTGGTTACTGAAGGGTGCTTTTTAAATTTCTTTAAACAAATAGCTGTATGATTTTCTCTCGTATATTCTAATGAAACATTGTATTCATTGTAGCGAGATATATTTGTGAATATTCCCGAATACCTCTGCCTTCCTCAGAGCTTACACTCTCTTCCACAAATCCCTCAACATACCCAGGCCATGTCGGAGTTCCTGATCTCGTCGGCTCGCATGTGCGAATGTCTTCGTTGACAGCTTCTCCACGTCTTCAATCTTCCCCTATGTCTTCCACCCCCCGCTCGACTCACTCTCGTTCTGCCGCGAATGTCGCGCCGAATGTCTTTGTCAAAAATGGAAGAGAAATTTTGTTAGCATCGGGATCGGATCCCTTCAACAAATCCCCAAACGCCTCGGTCAGAGGAGCCCAGATCAGGCCAGGCCACAGACCATGAGCTCGATGCGTCCACCGAGGCGACGACGACAACGGCAGCCACACCGATGGCGTTAACAACAGCGGTACCAACACCAAAAAGCAGCAATAACAACAGTGCCAAACACAGTAACAACACCGACGATGCGAACTCAGAAATCTCAGCTAATTGACATTTTCCAAAAGAATTTATTGTGCTCCAGTGGACATTAGTTATTCCCATTGGAAATTAATACATATTTCCACTGTGTCAGGCACTCACACGCACACACACACACGCACACGTCCAGACAAAGGAGCACAAAAACAAGCGCACAAACACACACACTGACACTCACCAACGCATTGGCGATGACGATGACGACGACGATGACTGTGTCTCCTGGACACCATAAAGTACCAGATCACAACCTCCGGCAACTCCTTCCTCAATGTCTCCTGCCTCGGCCAGGCCGCCACCTCCGCCTCCTCTTTCCCCGCCTGCCTCTTCCCCTGCCTTCTCCTCCCTCCTTCACCTTCTCGACCCTCCTTCGTCTCGCTTCCCTTCCCAACTCCGTCCGTCGCCAGTCGTCCTGAGCTTCGTCTGCTCCTTCAACGTCGGTTGCACTTTTCACAAGTGTTGCCAGATCGGTTTTGATTTTCCACCAACATCTGTCAACGGTAGTTTATTATGGGATGAGTTTTGTTGTTGTCGTTGTTTTTGTTCTCGCCATGTTGCGGCTGCTGATGTGGACATTGTCGTTGTTGTTGTTGTTGTTGTTGTTGCTGTTCTTGCCTTGCTCTGACTGGTGGCGTATTGTTGTCCAGGCTTTGTTGTAGTTGTTGTTGTTGCCAGTGTCGTTGTCGCTGCTGTTGTTGCCCTGGTTTTTGTTGTTCGTGTCGTATGGTCCAGTGGGTTTTGTTGTTGCTTCCTTGTTCTTTGTCGTGAGATTTGTACGCGAATTTGTTTCATGCACCGAAATGGTGTTGTTGTTGTTGTTGTTGTAGCTGTTACGATTGTTGTTGCCTGACACCGTCGTCCGGTGACACCGACGCCTAATGGATTTTGTTGTTGTTTATGTCGGACCCCAACATGACGTGTATGACGCGATTGTTCGATGCAGGTGGGTTCTTAATGGCTCTGGCAGGGAGCCTGGCCAACGGATGGGGCCGGTGAATGGCGACCGATGGCTTTTGAGGTCATCCCGTGGGGGAGGCGGGGGCAGAAGGTGGGATGTGGCTGGGACATGGCATGAGTGGCACGGGTTTGGAGACCTCGTGAACTGCTTGCGAATTGACAACCGGAGCGATGGAGGGAAACTTTCTTCAATACCCCCCAACTGTTCTATTGATTTTCCTCGAAGCCCCCAACCATCAATTGGAAGTTCTCTTCTGGCTTCCTCGTTCTGCCCCGGTCACCCCCCAGGAGGAGTTGCACATATTTTCCAATCCAATTTCGCCTGTGTCGGCGTTCGGCGGTCCGTGGTCCGACAACCAATGGAAAATCCCGGTGACAATTTTCGCAAATTCTTGGACACACTTGCAAATTGCATTCCCAGAACCACATCGACAACAACCACAACAACAACAACGAATAGTGAACACCGATGCCCCCTGCGAGTTGGCGACAAGGGAATTTCACTTATCTAAGGTACGCCCACAAAGTACACGAGATCGAAATGGCGAGCGCGTGATTCCTCAGTATCGGAACAGCAGGAACCGATGGGCAAAACAATAACAATAGCAGCGACAGCCACAATAAATACCAGTGCGAACAAATGCAACAACATCGACAATAAGAGCAACCACGGAGGTTGGCAATTTGCTCGGTTGACACTAAAAATGCGTAAAACATTGTTTTCGTGTAGGTGAGGATCAGGCCGACCAGACCCGACCAGACCAAGCCATACCAAGTCGATCGATTCGGTTCGTTTCGTTTCGCCTCGGTCGCTGGGCGTCGCGCGATCCAGACGATCGTCCAGCCCGATCCGGCCAGGTTCACTCGCGCTGTATCTCATTGGGAAGTGTCCATAAAGCACTCAATGCCCAGTGCCAAGTGGAATTGTGGGGGAAATTGTAACGCCTTACACCTCACACAAGCACTCACACACACACACACACACACATACATACACACGGACAAACGGACAGAAATGCATTTGGTATTGATTTATGGGCATTTTTCTTCAAGAAGTAAACGCAAATAAAATATAAATATAAAATATGATACGTTTCTGCTCTATTGGTTTGGTATTAAGAAACCTCTAGGGCTGCGAGTAATGGTAGATAATTGAGATGAATATGGATTTCAGTAGGCGGTGACAAAAAACTAGTGGGAGTTCACTAGAGGTATTTCGTAATTTATTTTATATGTCATAGTAATAAAAATTACATATTTTAATCGGAAAATTCAGAACCCTTAATGTAAAGGAATTTAATTGTTATAGAACTTTGTATAAACTGTATACCGTGACTTTAAATCACTATAGTAAATGGAATAAGAAATTCAATTTTCACTAATGGAGTTTAACTCTCCGGAAAGAGTTTTGTTAACACTTCTCTGGATTTGAACCACTGTCAAAATATTTTTCCACCATCCCACTGTCTCGAGCCACACCAAGTGGCAAGCGGAATTTACAGAAGGATAATGAAATCGATTGCAGAATTTCATTCCACTTTCCTCCGGTTCGCACAAATTCCGCACGAGACTTCTGCTAATAATTGCAATTAGTGAGTTTGCACATTTAAACAGTCAACTCTAAGAACATGACCAGAGGACAGAGAATAATCAGGCCGAAAATTCCAACACATCCGCACCGAGGGTCCAGGGGAAGACTAATCGAATAGGAGAAGAGGAAGAAAACAGACAACAACAATTACCACGATTTGGATGCCAGAGGCGCTGCAAGGTGTTTCTCGGGAAAATGCAGAGCTTTTGCGTACAAAGTATCAACATATGAGACGGCAGGGGCGACAACAACAAAAAGAACACCAAGAGCAACGAAAGCAATCCCAACACCAACACCAACAACAAGAAGAGCATCAAGAGCAACAGCCGTCCACGACAACAACAACAACAACAACAGCAGGAACACTCACGGCAACAGCGACAACGACGAACGAGAAGGAAGGAAGGAGTCGAACGTTGGCAACACCAACGCCCAGAGCCGCCTTTTCTCCAATAACAGAAACGACAACAACAACAACAGCGGAATCTGACGAGCCTAGAGTCGGCACAAGTCCAGCCGACGTCCATGGAAATTGCAGAAACAACAATAACAACAACGGCTACGATGATGACGACGACGACGTTGGAGCGAGAACTTGTGTTCGAGCGAGCAAGTGGAAGGTGGCGAGCGAGGGCGAGGATGAGGGCGAAGGGGCAACGAAGGGGCCGAGGGGAGTAAGAAAAATAATAAGAACAAGAATGGGAAGGAGATGAGGAGATGCAAAATTCCGCGATGCCAAGCGTCAATGGCTACACCCGCACCCAATGGCCCAGGACCCGAGACCGCGGCAGGGCAGCCCGACCAGACCAGGGGTAGGGCGGAAGAGTCTGGTCGGTCCGGCGACTGGCTGTTGGCTTGTCGTCGACGTAATGACCTGCGAATTTAAGATCGAACCGAGGAACGTCCACAGGCCGCCTTCCCGCGCCGACCTCGCCGCCACTCGTCGAGGCCAGGCCAGGTCCGGCCTAGAACAATGAGGCCTGGCCAGGGGCGGGGAGCATCGCGGGTATCGAGGCGGCATCTGGCGGCCGGCTTTGTTGCAGTTGTTGTTGTTGGTGGGGGAGGACCGACCGACCGACCGGGTGTTGTTGTCGAAGGTGGCTGGTGTTGCCAAGGTCTAGTGTTGTTGCGTTGCCGGTGTCGATGTGCTTCGTGTTGTTGTTGTCGCGGTACTGCAAGTTGTAGTTGGCGATGCCCGCGCTCTGTTGCCGTCGACGTTGCTGTTGTCGTCGTCGTCGTCGTCGCTGGCTCTCGTTTTGCCTCATCATCGCACTCGCCATCGCCATCGCCATCGTCGGCGGCGTCGTCATCTCCGGGTGATGCCCCGGCGTGGAGTTTAAAGCCCGAGCCGAAGAGTATCAGCTTTCGTGGCACGGTATCAACGCGCCTCTGAGTGAATTTATATGTTCGCCCAGGTTCAGCGCAAATGGTAGCCTCCGCTAACCTCCGCCATGTAACTTAACCTCCAAAGACCGCCCGACCGTCGTCGTCGTCGTCGCCATCGCCGTGAAACACTTTGTGCGCCACGCCGCCGGGCCGCCACGGCCCTGGTGGTGGTGGCGGCGGCGGCAGCGGTGACGGCGTTGTCGGCGCTGGTGGATGTGGTGGAGGTGGCGTACAATAGCTCAAGATTACCGCTATCATTAGTCTTCTTCGGCTGCCTTCTTTAATGAACCTGGCCCGCGCCGCCTCCTCAGCATCTCCTCCGCCACATCGTAGTCTTCCACAGCGGTGTTCTTCCTTTCTTGTTGGCGGCGCGTTGTTGCTGCGTCGTCGTCCGCGTCGTCGGTGTCGAGTGTGGCTTGGCGTGTGGCTGGAGCTGCTCCCAGTTACGCTGGGCCGGTTGGATCGTCGGGGTTCTGGGCTCTGGGCTCTGGGTTCTGGATTCTGGAGTGTGGATCTCGCTATCGTCGTCTTGGTTGGCTTCATTCGTTCCAATTTCTCGGGGCTCCTCACTTGTGGTTGCGTACTGTTGGTGCTCTCTAGTTGTGGGTTGCTCTTGCCGTCTTGTTGTTGTTGTTCTTGTGGATCTTGTTGTTTTTGTTGTTGGATCTTAATAGCCAACTTGTTCTCGTTTCGTTAGCTCTACAAACCGCGCTTAAGTGATTGTCAAGTTAGGCTTTTAATTTATCATCCATAGACAAGGCAGCCAAGACCGACCAACCAACCGTCCACTCGGCCGACCCCAGCAACCGGGCATCCAACAAACAACAACAACTGCAAGAAGCCACCTCCAGGAGAGATCGACAACAAGTAGCCCTCATCCGTTCCTGTCCCCCAGCCGAAGAGTTGACGTCGCCTGCTCTCGGCTCGGGTCGGCTCGAGGAAGGTGTTCGCTGTTCGCGGAGAAGTGTTGCGTCTTCCTCCATTGCATAATCAAATCCCTGCCGACGCCGCTTCGTCTTCTTCTCTATTTCTCCTCTCCCCTTGCCACCTCTCCTTTGCTGCCAGCTTCCTGGAATCTCGACGCAAGGCTCCATTTTCCCCATGTAATTGATTTGAAGCTCTGCTCGCCAATAAATCCCAACTTTATCGTTCGTGTTCTTTACGCTATCGACTTAAAGTAGTAGCTCTTTTCTCGTTGTTGTTGTTCCTCCTCCTCCGAATTTGTTGGTTTTGTTACAGCAGTTCAGTAGTTGCTGTTGTTTTTGTTGTTATTGTGGTGGTATTGATTGCTGTTAGAGGTTCTATTGTGATTAAACGCTGCAAAGGAATCCATTTTCGTCGAAGCGAGGTCTTCGAAATGGCTCATCGTTGGATTTGAAATAAATATCCAACTAATGATGAGGATGAGGTTCAGCGGTCTTCCTTCATGAGGTGAGGCTGGGGGTGGTGAAGGGGAAGGGGAAGAGAGGAGGGATGAACGATGTGGCCTGGGATGGCGATTCATTTCGGGGAGAGGTTCCACAGTACCTCTGAGCTCATCTTTTTGCCTGTGCCGAATGCCTTCGGGAATTGCGAAGAATCTGTTGTGGTACTGAGAGGTATTTGGACCCTAAAGTACCAAGTAACCATGGTCATTTAAACCTTGGAGTCGCTCTCTCCACAAAAGCTCCAATCACAATCACACTGTCGCCGAAGTACAAACGTATTCCTTAGGAATCATCAGCAGTCATTCTGTCCACCTTGCCTTGACCATTCAGAATCAATCTGTTTGCATCTCTGTCGGCCTTTCCGACCGTCCGTCTATCTGTTTCTCTATCTGTGAAAAATTTTCCACTTATTGGCGGACATGCAAAGCTCGGCCAGAACATATAAATTCTCACCCGCATCATTCCAGACAAATCTCGCGCCATGGAATATTTCATTTTTTTTTTGTTTTTGTTCGTTCCCTTGCAATTTTTCCACTTTGCATTTTTCACTATACTTTTTTTACTACCTTCTTCTCCACTTGATTTCTGCAATTCATTCTTTTCCCTGCATTTTTCGCTTCTACTGCTTTTTTCGCTAATATTTTTAAGAGATTCACCTCAACAAGTTTTTTCATTTTTTCTGCACAAATTTCTGCTGCTTTTCAAACCTTTTTACCCATATTTTGCCAACACCTTCTACTACAGTTCTGGTGGGGTTTTTCCAGCACTCTTTTCGCCTGCTTTTGACAAGCAGCGCGGTGTGCATTACCGGGCTTCTATGCTCGATTCCGCCGCTAATATCAGTGATCGCACTCGCCGAGGTTGAGGCTGAAGAAGATCGGCGGAGGGACGAGGAGGAGGAACTCACCAGGCGACGGCGGCCGATCTCCGTCGGCAAGGATCATCGCCAATAACAAGACATCGGAGGAAGTCTGCCGTCGTTGCTGGCAACAACCATACCAACAACACAATATTCGTTCAACGGCTGTCGAATAGGATCCGAAGTCGGTCGGAACCGACGACAACGAATCGAAAGGGACGGCGTGGGGGCGTGTGCAGGGCTTGAACAAATTTCCGCTCATTTATGGTCAAATGCGGCCGCAACGTGTTACAAGTTATTCTTCTATCGTGGCCATGACTCCGAGCGGGCCCCGACAACGCAGGCTCCCCTCGCCCGCCGTGCCGTCGTCGGGAGTCCGGGTGGCTAAAGTGCCTTGTGATGTTCTTTTCATTTGCACTCGGTCCCAGCCCGAGCCGCCTC
>OX376696.1:63290730-63433997 GCA_947389925.1 Coelopa pilipes | reverse complement strand
AACGATGTGTCGAAGAAACCCAGACGACAGATGGCCAAGTGAGATGAAGGAATAGAGAAGAAGAGAGTGCAGGAAGACGGAGAGGCGCAGACGACCAGGGGTGAACGACGGAAACAAGTTTGATGGAAAAGAGGGAAGATCGAGCAATAGTTGCTGATAGCATAACGCATGCTGCGCGCGTCAATTAAGATACGTCAGCAACAAGTGAAGTTGCTCGCGCCGAGTCACACCGCGACGACACCGCGGACCGTGGCAGTTGTTGTTGTTGCAGTCGGTCTCAACATCACAACAACAACCATAACGAGAGCTGCCGCAGCAGCGACCAGACTGGCTTCAAAGTTGTGATAATCGAATGCAGCAATAAATTTCAAAGTGTTGCAAGTGTTGTTGTTGCAGTTGTTGCTGTTCTTGTTTTTATTGTTGCTAGCGGAGAGCAAACGGCAATTTATTGCTTGACACCACGGCAGTTGACTCTAGCGGCATATCAATTTAGTCATTGCCTGGAAGCACCCTGTATTAAGCTATCAACAGGCCGACCGGGACACACGGACTGTCTGCGAGATAGACAGAGACAGACAGACAGACGGTCTCAATGAGTGTCAGCTCGTAAATCTTCACCGGCAACGGCAACGGCAACAGCAATAGCAACACCTAAAAAGTCGTCCGATAGAGTCGGGTTGCAGCGGCAACTGCGCACAACAAGAACAACAACGACAGCAGGAGTGAAAGCAGCACCAGCGCTTGCAGCAACCGAATACTCATCACCATCATTAGCAATTATCACAGTGATATAATTGTCATGGGCGATTGTGACAGCCGCAACCGACCAGTTTGCGATGCTAATGTTATCACTCTATCGGCCAATTATCGCAGAGGATCGTGATCAGGCAATGGCGATCACCGGACTTTGGGCCTCATCATCGAGATCACCATCTCCGTGGTCCACAGTTCAATACACTGGTATCATCTGGTCATCCGCATTCGCCGCATATTAACACACCATTACCAACAGGACAACGATGATCACAAATCGCCCGAGAGCAGCAACATTGTCGACTCCATTAATAACAACATAATCAGACGCAGCAAGAAGTTCAGCTTTGCCTCAACCTCACTTGTCTCACCACCTTGCCCACCTCGCTATCTACATCGTCATCCGAAATTATCCATGTCGGAGGGAATCTTCTTGATCAACAACAACCACACTATCTCCCAGAGCTGCAACATCTATCTTGGGCAATCGTGGGCATTGCGGCGAGCAGCAGGAACCACTTGGCCACATCATCATTATCAACGGAATTATCATGAACATCGTATTCACGTCCCGTCCACGGCCGTCAGCAACTCCTTGTTTGCCAGTGGAACTCAATCTGCGCCGACTCATGCGGCGCTGCAAGTGTGGCAGCAGCAGCAGCAGCAAAAACAATTACAACGACCACGTCATTGGGTTCTATTAAAAGCCTATAAATTAATAAATTAGCGCGCAGAGTAAAAACCACAGAAGGCGATAGAGGCAGACGAAGTGTGAACGAGGCAGAGACGGAGACGGGGACGGGGGCAAAATCGGATCTTAGTCTAAATTGCAGCTAAATGTTCGGAGCTGCACATTAATTAAAGAGATTGAATGATTTATTGGCGGATCAAGTGTCGCTCACAACGCCAGCAACACCAGCAATCGCCGTCAGTCCGTCCTGCTGCTCGTTCCCCTCGGCCTTCTCCACTACTTGGTCACAGTGGTTTCTGCTGCCGCTGCATGCATCATGTGGTGCATGCGACGTTTCTGGGGACCAAGATATTCCTGGACGACAAGTGCGTCTGATGTTGCAGTTGTTGCTGCTGCCGCCGCTGCTCGTCTCTCGTGGCTGCTGTTGGCACATCTTTAGCGCAAACTAGTCGTAGACAACGCCGTCAGCACCGTCGTTCTGAACGCCGTCTTCTGCGGCATCGTCGTCGTTCCCATCAATGGGATCAGCAACAGGCTCGCATCGCCATTATCGCGGATTTTATGACACGGCGGTGCCGGCAGACGTTAGACCGGGCGACGGACAGGTGGCCGGACGGACGGACGGACGGCAATCACAGTGATGGACCGATGGCGGTTTTTACTTTTAACGCCTCGCCCCCTGGTGTTGCTGCCGTGGAGGATGTTGCCGCTGCGATAATGACGCCTTGATTGAGTGGTAATTAGCGGCAACGCTCGCCCCACAAATTGGAGCAATCAAGCCGAGCGCAACCGCAACGGCGGCAACAACAACAGCTGCATCTGCATGCGCTTCATTCGCTTCCTCGAAATGAAATTGAAATTTCGAAATTTCACTCTCCTTTCCATGGTTGTGGTTGTTGTAGTTTTTGGGTCAGCAGCAGATTCGAATGCATCGCCAATAAAAGGGAAATTTTCGGTCCTGCTGCGGTTGCTGTTGATGATGATTTTCTTTTAATTGCTGATTGTGTTCGGTTCGGCTGCAGGTTCCGAAACCTGTTGCCGGCATTTGCATGCCTTTCAGTTGCTGCTGTCGTGTCGGCAACGTATGGACAGATAGCTGTTGTTATAATTGTCGTTGTTGCTGTTGTAGTTCGCCGGAATATTTGGGCAGTTTTTGTCCGGCCAGACTGCGGGTCGACGGGCCGGTCAGACATGAAGTCGGCTGCCTACAACGGGACCAACACGCCAACACGCCAACAACAATGACAACAGCAAGACAATGAATGGCAACGTACGCGAAAATGTGTTTTCAATGCGAAAAATCCGCCGAAACAATCTACAAATTGTCACCAAGGTACAAGCAACAACAAGCCGCCAAAATATGGCAACAAAATTGGAAACATTTAAAAAAGTCAAAGTAAGAAACAGTAAAAAAGTCGAAATGAAACAATATGGCAACAAAATACAAATGGCATAAAAACAATAACTTTTTAGCGAATTGTTTTTGTGTTTTGTTTGTGGCTGCCGCCCAACAACACCAAGAAACGATGGCGGCGAAGCGCCATCTAGTGTTTACTTTTCGCATTAGCGGCGCGCTCGTTCATTGACACAAAGCAACGTAACGCGACGTATCGTGGCATGGCGTGGCGTGCGACGGTGGCGCGTGGGCCTCCTGCGAAACCCTCGGAGCACGGCCCGGTTGAAATTTCGATTTTCAATTTTCGGTCTGCGTTGGGCGGCGTCTGTGGCGGCGCTTGTGATTCATTGTTGTTGTTGCTGGTAGTGGGACACAGGACCAACAACAACACCACCATCACGTGTTGCCGCCGCCGTTGGGGTTGTTGTGGTTGTTGTTGTTGCTCCTGTTGCCAATCGATTGTTTACATTGAACGCCAAAGAATAGCAAAATTGATAATTACCGAATGGCCGCGGGACGGACAGAAATGCAAACGAAAAGTCGTACAAAGCCGAGAAATCGATATGATATAGCGCTTGTCATATTCGAATATTGAAAAAACTTCGATAAAACATTTTCAATGATTTTCCATCCACTCGGTAATTGAATGGAAGTGGATAAAAATGAATTGGAATCCATTGATTTGAAGTGTGGGTAATTAAATTGCTTCGAATTTATTAGAAAAACAATTGGATACTGAATGCAAACATATTGCAAGACAGTATTTAAAAAAATTAAATTGAGTTTATAATATTCTCTAACCTACTCAATTTAAATGTTTTTGTTAATAACTATATCTAAGTGAATAAAAAGTAAGTACTAATTTAATATAATGTTAAATTCATCGAAAATTTCCAACTGTGCTTGAAGAAAACTTCCTCGCAAATTAAGCAATTGAATGTTTTAAGGATTTGCTTCGAATGGTTTTTACGATTCCTTGTTGTGGTCTCTTGAAATGCGTCGTGAGCTGCAGCAGTTGTCGTTTCTCCTCAACCACACGACCAGACAGCACAACAAAAACAAAGAAAAAAGCACTATAAGGTAACAACAACAACTCGAACAGCTGCTGTTGGTTGTCGCCAAAAGAGTCCAACAGCAGCAGCAGCAGCGATGAAAACAACTGCGAGGAACATCAACAACACCATAAACAAACAGCAACAACAGCTACAGCGACAGCGGAAACGAACAAATAACAACAGAAACGGACAGAAGCAACAACAACAATCGGCAGCAACAGACTTTAGTTGCAGCAGCCAGAGCAGCAGCAGCAACAACACAACTTCTTCGAGTCGAAAACAAATATTCGTGATTCCTGATAAGAATCTCCATTGCCGACTGCAGGAAAATACGGAACAGACAATCAAAAACGCGTTACAAATAAAACAAACAGTCGCAGCAGCAGCAGCAACAGAACCACCAACAGCACTAACGAGAACAGCAACAACTGCAGAGAGCTGAGCAAAATTGGTTAAAATAGGCGAACAACCGCCAAAAAACCAAAGCCAAGTTCAATATTGTTTCACGCTCTGACAACGCGACGACGGCACGGGAGGCGACGAAGCCGGCGAAGGGTCTGAAAAATGTAAAGAAATTAAATGTACGTCGAGTTGGCAGCACTGGCCTCGCAGCAGCCAGACGCGGTCTCGTTTCGTTCTGTTTCGTCGTCGACAGCGCCGGCTGAGGAGGCTGCCAGACGAGCGGCGGGAGAAGGAAGAAGGAGGAGGATGAGTGGGAGTTGGTAGAGGAGAAGGGGAGAAGGGGGCACGCCAAGTGCTGGCATCTGAAGCGGCCGCTAATGAGGCGCTGGAGAAACGGTGCAGCAGGTTCGTCGACTGATTGTTTTCTTTCGTATTTCTTTCTGGTTTTCTGTGTGAAAATACAGAAAAACCAGGTTCAAGTTCGTTTCGTAAGCCTTTTGTTTTGACTTTACACACTTCCTGTTCTTCGACCACATTCTGTTCTTAATCACGACTTCATTTAAGGCGGAAAGAAACACCTAAGTTCTGAATGCCTACCTTGAGAAATTCTCTGATTTTGTATATATATATTATTTTTGGGTTAAATGTTTTATAATATATTTTATTTTATTTTCCTAATTAATAGCAACTCATAGTCCCGATCCAGTTCAGCCCCACAGAGATCCGCACAGCTTAATTTGGCTTCGATTCATGCAGGACCAGCAAAAACTTCTCGCCTGCTGCGCGGTTCGTTTCTTGAGTCTTTTGTTTTGCGACTCTCTGCGCTCGCAAAACATGCGCATAAATTAATGTTGTTTCATTAAGCGAATTTGTTAAACGGTGCACTAAATTTGTTACCAATTTGCTACTTAATTGCCCGGGCACACACTCGCTCTCGAACACACTCCCACATACACATACATACACAAAGGTAACAAATTCCGGTTGCAGACGCAGAAGTTGAGTTTGATTTTCTTCAGACGACTTCGCATGCTATTGCATGAGTTGCAACAACCAAAATGCGAACAATAGCAAGAACAAATGCAAACACAATATAACAAAACAAAAAAAAAAAAACAAAACAACAACGAAGAAAGACATCAACAAGCGGAATAAAAATTGCAGCTAATAAAATCATAAGCAGCAAATTCAGTGAACAAAAACAATAACAAATGCTTAAAAGCAAGAAACTAGCAAACACAAAAACAAAAAACAGCATGAAAAATCGAAAATAAATAAATAATAAATCCAACAACGTCCACAACTATGAGTCATGCTAAATACGAAAAGCTCCGCGACTCAAATTGAATTTCGGACCGGAGACACAGCGAGACTTTTCGTACGACAATTGTCGTTGACGTTGTTGCTATTGTTGTTATTCTTGTTTTCGCTATTTTTGTTGTTGTTGTGGTTGTGGTTGCCCATTCGCCGCACCAGCCATGCAACATGCAAGTGCAAAATGCAGTCAAATTTCATTGCTGCTGCGAGCACGCAAGCAACATGTTGCGGAGAAAAATCACTGTGAGTTGTGTTTAGAAAACAACATCAACAACAACCAGAACAACAACAATTGCAGCTAGCCATTTTTATTGACGTTGCGTAGACAAACAATTCTTTCCCCAAGCCCTCGCCCTCCTCCTCCCCAGCACCGGCTTCTCGCCCTCGCAGGCCCAGCAGCTGACGATGCCGACGATGCATATTAACTTATAATGGGCCAATCGAGCGCCAAAACAACAACAACAACAACAACAACAACAACAATTGAATTGAATCTGAATGATGTTGGCACACGTCTGTCCAGATGTGCCTTTGGCCAAATACACAATAACAACAACAATGAACAACAACAAGCCAGAGCTTGCGCCAGACACAACGAAGGTGCAGCCGCAGACGTCGCAGACGCCGACGTCGACGTCGGTGTGGTTGTTGTTGCAGTTGTCTGTCTCTGTGTCTGCGTCCGAGTGCGCGTCATCCGCGTTATTGTTGTTGCTGTTGTTGTCGTCGTCATTGACTGAATCGCCATGGTCGCAGTCGCTTTTTTGGCCAGCATTCATTCAAGACAAGAGGAGTCATGCGAGCCGCAACTTGATAGAGTATTTTTGTTACCTCAAGTCGTTGTTGTTGGTTCTGTTGGGGAAATTGTTGTTGTTATTGTATTGTCATTGTCCTCCTAAGTTCGGGCAATTTTTAATGCTACGTGTTTTATTTTGCTATTGCCGAAGATTTACGTTTCTTTCATAGGACTTTTCGGGGTTTCAAAAGTCGCATGTTGGGCACAGCAAAAGGAGTGAACATCTAAAGTTGTTGTTGTTCTTTTGATTATTGTTAATTTTATGATTGTTACTCGTTTTTATTGTTGTTGTCACAATTACTTTTATTATTGCCTTCATTGTCGCATGCATTGAAGCTCTATATCAAATTTCATTGGAACCTATCTTAGCCGACGAAATAGTTGTTGTTCCAGCTTGTAACAAATAAATTTTGTTGCTGGTGAATTGTTACCGAATGCATGCATTTAATGTTTAAATCCTAAGCTCTGCGAATACGTTAAAGTCGATGTTGCTATCGTTGTTGTTGCTGTCGTTGTCATTGTTGCAAATTTTATTGTTGTAATTCGATCTGATTTAGAGTCATAAATGTTGTCTGAGATGTAATTTATTTATTGGAATATTTGTTGCCACTTTTGTTGTTGTTTCTATAATGGTCGAATTCATTTTTTTTGTTTCACTCGTTTCGTGAAATAAATGACTGCGCGAAATAAATGCATGTTTCGGCTCATTTTTCCCCACAACACGAGAGCCCGAAGGACCTTCAGAGGGGGAAACAATATCATGAAATTTAAACGAATTCGAGGTGTGGCCGCATCATTAGCGTCGAAAACGCACCCGACAACAGCGTTAAGGAGTTCACCGGCAGCTGATAAATGGAACCAACTATAACAATAAGAACAGCAACAACAACAATGGTAAAGAACCAACAGCAATGATCTCGGCCACAAGACAATTGTCAACAATGACCAGAAGCTGAGTCAACTGGAAAAGGACGCAGGCTCGCAGCGAGGATGGTTCGAGGCGAAGCCAGCGAAGCGAAGCCAGCGAAAGCCCATGGCAGGCGTAAACGTGGCCAAGATATGGTGTTGTTGGTGTTGTTGCGGCTTAGGATCAACAACATTAAAACCTGCTGCTGCTGCTGGTGCTGGTCATGTCGCTGTTCCTGTTGCCGCCGCTGCCCAATGCGATTGCGCAAGCGACGCTCGAAGGTTGGCGGCGCGTCGAGCTCAGGTGTTCCGTGGACTCGTTGTTGTTGCTGATATTATTTGGTATTGTTGTTGTTGTTGTCGTTGTCGTTGTCGTTATTGTTGATGTGGGTGCTCTATTGTTTCTGCTTGTCGAAGCTTGTGTTGTTGTTACTGCTGTTGATGCTGCAGTTGGTGTCGACCAACTCTAACCTGCTCATAAGCTTATCTCCACGGCAAAGCCAATTAGGAGCATTTGCGCCATCAACGGCGGCGCATCCCCGTCTCCCATCTCACTCTGACACAATCTCTCGCCCTCTTTCTCTATTCCTCTCTTACTCTCTTACTCTTCTCTGACTCTCTTCACCTTTCCCCTCCTTCCTGCATACACACTATCTCGAAGCCTTCTTCTGCGAGGTGAGAGGCATTTGCACCGAGGTTGGCAAATTTAATGGTTTATTAGTTACTGGTGTTGTTGTTGTAGTGATTGTTGTTGTTTTTACTTATATATATTGCCCATATTTCTATTCTCCTTTCTAGTTAATTCTTGTTGGCCGGAGCCTTCACCTCGACCTGAAGTTCGCGGCACAAGTTGTTGCTGCGGCTACTGCAGAAGTCGACTCCACTGGTTGTTGTTGCTGGTTTCACAGATGTTGTTGTTGTTGTTTATTTCGTCGTACTAAATTTTATTTTCGTTATGTTTTTCCTTCCTCGCTGTTTTTCCTTGTTGCATTTTTATTCCTCCACTACGGCCGGGTACCGCCGCCCGATCGCGCCAACGATTCGAAATATTTATGGATTTTTAATAATTGCGCTAATTGGCAACGCGATTCCAGTGGTGGTGGCCGACGAGTGCCAGGCGAGCCGGTGCGAGGGGACGAAGCGGCTGAGAGTGGCCAGAAAATGTCTGGAACCGTGGAAACTATTTATAATTTATTTATTTATGCGATCCAATTAGGTTTCGGACCGACTCCTGCGACGATGGCGACGCCGGGGCTCGCTCGCATTTCCATAGAACTTTGGAAGCGGAAGGGACGGACCCCCACCCCCCTTTCCGACTCTGTGGAGGGGGTCAGGCCGGTCGGGAGGACGTGAAATCGTGAAGCAGAGGGACATTTTTTGCCCTTTCGCGCTACAGTCGATGGAGCTTGAAATCGGATGGTGGACTTGGTCTTGGAAGAGGCCGTTGGAGGTGAAGGCGAGGGTGAAAACGTGGGTTTGGTGGCACATCAGTTGCCTTAAATGTTGTTGTCATGAGTGTTGTTGCAGTTCTTGTGGCCATCATTAACATGTTTTCAAAATTTTTGTTATTGTGTGAGCGTTACTTTGTTTCTGGTTATCGGCCCAAAAGGAAGAACGGTCGGTGAAATTTGTTTAAATGGAAGAAAGTCCAGATGGTTTTGGAGACAAATCCTTAAAGGTTGAGGCACGAATGCATCTCATATGAAAGCCTGAATGGGATGAGGGCAGAAATCTGCAGAAGAAAATATTTTGAAGAACAGATTTTTAAGAAAATATACTGAAAATATAAAACAAATGAAAATGAAAACCAATTTCTATGAATTCAAAATATCTGAAAAAAATATGTTTGCATTAATAATGATAGAGAAACACTTAAGTTTTCCACAAGCCAGCATCTCATCGCCTCGCTTGGCCACCAACGTCGAGTTGCAATTAAGAGCAGGCAATTGTTGCCGTGGCAATTATTGCTGATGCGATTTTTCCGGATACTTCATTAAAAATGCACCCTCGACTAGGATGAGTTCCCACAATGAAATAAATTTGCCACCCCTCGTTGCAGCACCTCCGACAGCAACAACAACAACAAAAACCAAACAAGAAGAACAAGAAGAAGAGCAGACAGTGCCAGCGGCAGTAATCAAGTGGAGAGCAATATTGAACACTTCAGGCGGTGGCAATAAAATCGCTAAAATAGCAAATAATGACGACGGCACATTGAGGGAAATCCAACAACAAAACATCGTAAATCCAACAACAAAAATTACGCGAGTGACACGGCAAATATGTTGCAGACGCATTAGCGGCCTCACGTCGGCAGTAACTACAACAACAACATCAACAACAATAGCACAATAGCAACATCAAGGGATGGATGAAAACAGGACCAACGGCAAATTTGCCAAGGGATGCAATGGACGAAGAAGAAGAAGGACAGAAGACACACAGGGTTGGCACACACACGCTCACACACAAACACGCGCACACACACACACACACACACAAAATTACATCCACTCTGCAGCATTCGATGCGGTGTTCGATGATGACGTTGTTGCTGTGGTTGCCTTGGCTTGCTCCTGGGTATTTTTCGGGTCTCAAGTGGTCCGTGTTGTTGTTGACGTTGCCATGAGATCACATCGAAAAATTAGATAATGCGAAAAAGCATCCCTCGGCACTGGTAACAATAACAGTAACAATAACAACAACAATGGAGACATCAGCAACACCCATGAAGACGGCCTCTGGGGGGTGGTTGGGCGGACTGCACGAGGCAGGGACGACGAACCGTGAGAACCACGACAAAAGCTCTCAATCGCTGGCCGCTGTTCGTTTGATTGTCCGTCTGTCCGTCGGTCTGTCCGTCGGTCTGTCCCTCGGTCTGGCTGTTATGTCTGTGCGTGTGCCGGAGTTTGTTTGTTGTTTGCATTGGGTTTAAGGTTAAACCGAATACAAGTACAACAAACTACCACTGTAGCAGTCCACAAGCAACAACAAGCATGACCCAACAACAACAACGAACGACAACAACGGACAAAAGTATTGAGATAATTAATGCGTCAGGATGCGCGCCCGTCTGGTGGCCATCAATTGTTGCCAACAATGAGCCGATCCAGCCCTCATCCTCGCCCCTCGTTGTGTTTGGTGTTTGCCCAGTGGTTGGTGTGGCTGTTGCTGTTGATGTTGGCGTTGCTCTCAGCTGATTGCTGCGGTCGATTCGGGCTGCCGTCGCCACTCGAGCCCCGGCGAGGCGAATGATTTGAGTGTCTCTCAGCGACGCAGTTGGTGCATGAAATGTTTGCAACGCGTGCTTCTTCTGCTTCCCCGCGTTTCTCTGTTGCTGCCGACGACAGCAGCATATGCACTGCTGTTGTTGTTGTTGTTGTTGTTGCCATTGTTGTTAAGCGTGTAATGAAGAGTGCTTTTAATGGATTCTCTCTTTGTCATTTCGTGAATTTACTTTCATTTTCTTTTCATTTCCGCCTTCCGGTCCCTTTCGTCCTTCGCATGCTTCCTCCTTCAACCCGCTCCAGTGTCCCCGTTTCGCATTGGTTTCCCCGCTATCTGCGCTTCAACCGACGCCATCTTCCCCTCAGTAGGTCACGTGGCCGGCTTCTGGAACCTGTCAGGATCACGTTCGTGCATATCTGCTGGCCTGGGCTGTGATTGCGATATGCGTGTTTGCACATCGTGGTGAAATTGAAGAGAAGCGCAAACAATTCAAATTAATATTTTTCTACTTTTAAATTTGATTTCGACAGCGATTTGTGGGCGGTAATCGGCACCGAGCGGAATCAGAGTGGGGATTTTTAAATTACTCTTACAGGACTTCTAATACAAAATAAAAAATTTTGAACATAAGAATTCACTTCATGGGCAACAGAGAGTCTTACTAAATTAATATAACGTTTAAATCATTAACATCTATATAAACATATCTTATTTCTTCAATCCATTATAAAATTTGATCTTTAAATTTGTACTTTTCTTGGAAAATATTCTTGAATGATTTTCTCGAATCCACTTTCGCTTCCTTTTCTCTGAGTGTACCTGCTGCTGATACTGGTGCGTTGCCTCGTAAATCCTCTTAACCATTCGGTAAACAAAAATATAGTTAAATCGTTCAATCGCTACGACGCACGTCCGGCCGCCTCCCGGTACGTCCTTGCGCCGGTGTCGGTCGCTTCCTCCATCGCAGCGGATTTCCGGACACGCAGACGAATGCATTAAAGCCAGGTCACGTGTCGATTCGACGTCGTCGTCGTCATCGACCGCGCCTCATCCTTGCCGAGCATCCACCAGGACTCACTCATGACTCACCACCACCAGACGCCACCCACCGGCGCTGCATCGAATGCCGTGAACCGCACGAGAGCACAACTACTTTGGTAAATAGAATACTCTGGTAAATAGATGCCTGGGAGGGCGGTGCGAGCGAGGGGGCGGCGCTGGTGGGCGGCACAGCGCGACATACGCTTCATTGTCCATGCGAAGTCATGTCCTTTCTCTTCCTTTCTTCGTTTCTTTTCTCTTCTCGGCTGTCCTGTTGCCGACGGATGCGCACTTCATGCTGATTGAAATCAATTGTCATGGCCGCGAGTGCCATCGATTGTGTCGTTGTTGCCGTCGATCCTGATACTGTTGTTGCTTCTATTATTTATTATTCTATATTGTTGCCTTTACACACGGTGTGGTTGCCCTCGCTGTTGCTGTCGAAGGCACTTAGGCAATTGTGGGTGTCACTTGCAGGCGACAGCGAGGGAGGCGAGAACTTTGACCACAGGAGTCTTGCATTTGACGAAGGGCTCCTTTCAACGCTTCATTGTTGTTGTGGTTGCTGTGCACAATCGTATCAGATTTCGTGAAATTTAAACGAACTCATAAATTAAAAGATTTGCTTTTCACCGATTGTTGCTGTTGTTGGAGTCGTTGCTCCTCGACGTTGGCTCGGTTTGATGTTGAGATTTTGCTCAATTTTTTTGCACTTGGGTGCCATGAGGAAACTCGACTGTTTTGCATGAAAAACGCATAAAACATGAAATTAAAATGAGCAGCAAGAAAAGCTTTGCATATTCACCGGTGACCAGTGAACGGGACCAAATCATAAAATACACTGAGAAGGCGCCGGGCGAAGCAACCAGAGAATTTTCACACATCACAGGATCATCGTCTTGTTGCCACGAACCTCTTCTCTTCTTCTCCGTTGAGTCCATTTATTTTTCTTAGTGGATCTCGAGAAAAGTGCGTGGGAAACGTTCGCGTTCGTCCGTCCGTCCGTCTCGATCCGACCCGGGTCGATCCCCAGGAGAGACAAACGCCTAAAAAAGGGCATCAACGGGGACCACGACGGCGGCTCCTTCCTATTCTTCTTCTTCTTCTTCCTATTTTTTCCTATCCAGAGGTGCCAACGAGAGTCGAGTCTTTGGCCACGAAATGGTCTTCGTCGCGTTGCGAATGCAAATGAGGACCAGATCGCGGTGGAGTCCGAGGAGCCGATCGAGAGGCTGAGGGCGGCATCAGCGAGTGGATGGGAGTGGGAGGGATTTCGGGGCGTAGAGGGGGCGATCGAGGTGGTGGAGGGGCGACTCGGATCCTAGGAGGCAAGCGTTAACTGTAAAGTGACCACGATGTGCAGCTCGACGAGGAGCATTTGAGGAGATGACGTGTGATCAGCAGCCGCAGCATCGGTCGTGAAGGGCCCATTGTTGTTGTTGTTGTTGTTGTTGGTTGACGACGAAGTCGGTCGACGGCCGCCGGTCGTCGGTTGGCTGGAGGTGTCGGTGCCGGTGTCGGTGTCGGAGGCGACACTCGTTACGCCCGAGGCAGCAGCAGCTCAGGCGGCGTCATGGAGTTGATTGGTGGCGGACATAAAACCAAGTTGTTGTTGTAGTTATTGTTGTTGTTCTTGTTCTTGTTGTAGTTGTGCTTGTTGTTGCGGTTGTAGGTGGTGCGGTGAGTCCATTAATGTTGTTGTTGCAGAAAACGAAGTGGCGCCAAATAAAAAGCTCTTTCTTTCGTCGTCTGCGGTTCCAACGACGAAGCGCCAGAGACGGACACGGACGAGCGGACAACGCGACAGACAGATGGACAGACAGCCAGATAGACAGACAGACGGAGAGACAGACGACCGGACAGCAGGGCATAGAGATGGACAGACGACAAGACAGACAGGCAGACAGACGAGGCGACAACAAAACAGACCGACAGCCAAGCAGCCAGGCAGCCGTGGCAAAATGGACATCATGTCGCCGCTGTCATTTTGTTTTGTTGGTTTTGCTGTTCTGCTCAAAGCCGCGGCAGCGACAACAACAACAACAACAACAACAACAATAGGTGTCAAAGTGGCGGCGCTTGTGTGTCGAGCGACGAAATGAAACCGACGCCCACAACTGGATCTAGTTTTATTACCATGATCACAACAATAGCAACGAAAATAATCACAGCCAAACAAAATGACAATGGCAGCGGCAGCAGCAACAACAACAACAACAACATACACAACACCACTCACAACAACAATGACGAAACTCTTTGATGGATGGCTGCGGAAATTTATGGCAAATGAAGAAAATATACGAGGGTACGAGTCTTTACTTCGAGGGATTTCTGGTACTTAAGAGGGAGGTGGAGGGATTTCATGTGACTGGTACTAAGACAATCGTGTTACTAGTGAGGACTACTAAAAAAATCAGTGCCGGGTCCACCCAGCCATCTTCAGGAAGAAGGCGGCAGTCCCAAAAATATTCAAATTAATTCGTGAACTAATGGCAGTTTTTTTTAATCTCTCCATTGTCAACTCAACCCTGTTGCTGTCCCCATTAGTCACAGGCCACCACTTCCTCCTCTCAATCGTGTCGAAAAAACTCTATTTCTTAATGAAAACAGGATCGGCTCCTTTCGCAGCTCACGTCGCTGCAGCGTTTTTCCACTTCATCGACTCGCGCCTTTCATCGGCTCAACTCGCTCCATTGTCTCACCCTCCCCACGCGACCACCAACCCCGTCCACCGCCCCACGGATCGATTTCCTCGGCAATTGCTCCAGTTACCGATTGCTTCGCGATTTGAATCGTAATGAAAACGTGTGATTTTGATGAATGCTCTCGCCATCCACCTTCCACCGCACCTCACTCAGCTCTGCTCAGCTCACCCGAGCTCACCCGAGCCCACTCCACCCCATCACACTTCACCTCATCGCACCTCACCGGGCGCACTTTAAATGTTCGCACCTTGCGATAAACGCGATTCGAGGCGGCGGCGTCGGCGATCGATCGAGAAATAAACAAAAACACATGGGCTGCATTTTAATTTCCATCGCGAAAACTTCGTAAAACTGCCAGAGAAACAACAACACCGATTACACCACCAATAACAACTACAAAAACAACAACAACAACAACAACAACAACAACAACAACAACAGCAATATCACCAACAGCAATAATAGCCTGAGCTGCAGCAGCAGATAAAAGGCACCAAAGAAATCATAAATTTTTAAACGAGCCACTTAATGTTGACCAGTTGTTGTAATGGCAACAACTTCGGCAGCAACTCACGGCTGGCTAGACACCAATAACCAATAATAACAACAACAACTACAACACTAGCATCAACACCAACAACCAAATGACCGTTGAAAGCGGCATTAAATGATTTTTCGGCTGTTGCCAATGAGCGTGTTTTTTCGACAATAAATTGTTTATTAGCGTCGGCATCGCGGCGGAAAATGGTAAACAGCACCGGGCCAAGCCAGCCAAAGCAGAGCAGAGCAGGTCCCGTTCGTTGTCGCTGCCTCGCAGTCGCAGTCGACATCGACGTCATCGTTTCTGGCTGGATCCGCTCCTGCTCCTGCTGGAAGTGACAATAATTTAAGCAATAATTGTAAATTTAAACAAAAATTAATTGATTTTCCCTCGATCGGCCCCTCGTTTGAGCGTCCATTAATTCATCCCCCCCTCGGTTGGGGAAATATATGAGGGGAAGAATTAATTTGGGCCTTTTCTTTAATTTCGTTGTTTATTGCGTGCAGGCGTTGGCGGCAACGAAAGACTTAAGCGAGCAACCTGATTCAGCGAAGGCATCGAGAAGTCGCGCAAGTTTTTAATTAAACTTAATAAGGAGTCAGAGCACGTAAGAGACACATTGTAGTGAAGGAGAGGGAAAGGGGGAAATCAAGTGTACCGAAAACATCGGCAAAGATAATTTTAAGAAAAATTCGCATGGACTAATTTCGGTCAAAAGCAGTAAACTTGCAATATCATTTTTTAAACACAAAGGAAATTGATTACATTTGTGAATTTCGAATCCCTTTGCTGTTCAGGCTCGTCTTCACCACGTCTACGACTTGACCTCGGCAACGACGCGTATAAAACCTGGACAAATCTCACCGGATCTGTAGCAAATTGCTTTGCCATCGACTCATTCGATCCCTCGAACAGTTTGTCAAAATATTATAACACACCTCGACGGCATGTTTGCAAAGTCTTTAACTCGATACCATTTTTCGAACTGAGATTTTTTGGTTTTTTCTCCGATTTTTATTGGTTTCTTGTGTGCTGGGTGTTTTTCGGGTCCCAAATGATTTATCTGCGACTCTTAATAAATCATTTAAAATGCAGCGATAAAATTAATCAATGGCCGCACTTCAAAAGCCAATTGCAAACGAACTTGATATGCGATGCGGACCGCGACGACGGATCGACGCATGGACAACCAGACAGACAGACGGACAGACGGACAGACAGACAGACAGAAAGACAAGCAGAGGGACGAGGGGGAGGAGAACCGGCCGGCATCCATTAAGTAATAATAAAAATAACAATAATTCCTGCTGCGGTTTCCCATTCGCCCTCTCGCCTCGGACATGGGAGAACGAGACGTGACGGAGTTTTCGGCGCTTGAGAAATTGACTCGATTCTCCGATTGCCTTGCAGCATTACCATCAAATACAACAACAACATCAACAACAAACTAGCAAGAACCCAAACACACAAAAAAAGTACCAACAATTACTCAACGATACAGCAACGATGTATTGGGAGCCAGGCGTCTTTTTGAAATTTTCATTTTCAATAATTTCGCAGCCGATTTTTTCGCCAAGGAGTCGACAACGCCGTCTCTTTTAATATTAGCTTTGCAGCAGTTTAGTGTCGGTTCGGTTCGTGGCCGCTGCCTGCTGCCGGAGCGTCGCCCCTGGTCGTTGAGTTCCATGTACACAGCGTGGACATGCTCCGAGGCGTCCTGGGCTTGCGCCTGCGACTCTGGTCCACCGGAGTCCACCCTGCTCCACTCGATTTGGCCGCCGTCCACTGAGTGTCCCGAGACGTCCGAACAGTTTGCCGAGTGTGTGCGCGACAGGCCAGCGCTGCGAGCGGAAAACATAAAAATCACGTGCTGTCGAAAGGCGAAAGGATTTCGGACGAAGCACGAAGAGAAGGCAAGAAAAAAAACCAACTTCGCTGAGAGGGGCGGCGTGTTTGTGATTTAAGACCTTAGCGAGGACAGGGGTCTATCGTTGATTTAATTTCGATTTCAAAAAATACTACGGCAAAGAAATATTTAAATGTTTGCAAAAAAAAATTGATTTTAAAAATTGTGCAAAAAGTTTCAGATTGTTTTGTTTTCGAAGCGGGTTTTTTGTATGTGTTCTAATTAATTTCGGCACTCTGTTCTTTGCCGTGGCCGAGTTCCTGCAACCCAGATAACTGCAGAAATAGCAACAACTCGAACAACATTGTCGCACGTTGTCCACTTGTTGTGTTCGCAGCATTCGAGCAATCGCTCGAGTTGCTCGCATTGTTCGACATGCAAATGTGCTAATTTGGGCAGGAGAACGGGAGAACGCACGGTGCAGCAGCCCCAGCAGCAGCGGCCGAAAATTTGCGGCCCAAAAATGGGTGCAACTGGAACTGCACGGCAACCACGCATAGAGCAACAACAACAACAGGCAAACAACGTCGATGACGACGCTGACGTTGAGCCAAAGCAGTGCATTTCGCAAACGACAAAAAATTTGCATACACAGAATTCGCACAGCAGCAGCAGAGCGATATGAGAGCTACAATTCCGAAGCAACAAGTTCGGAGGAGACCAAGAACCGTCTACAGAACAGAGCCTGCTGGCTGCTGCTGCTGCTCCACAAAAATATATGAGAATCCAGAATTCAGACTCCAGAATCCTCGGAATCACAGACGAACTTTTGCACCACGCTCTGCACTTGACAAGGATCAAGGTTGCGCCGGGACCATTGTTGTTGGTCTCCCAGTGGTGATGACGGCGGTGGTGGTGGTGCTGCTGCTTGGGCATCGGCACCGGCATCGCCATGGGAGTAAAGCGTCCGAACGCCCGGCCCGGTGTGCCTGGGCGTATATGGAAATGATTTTTATGTCTTGTATATGCAGATTCGGTCGCCTCTTCGCTCGTCGCTCGTAGCTTTTTCTTCTTGTTTTCCCGCATTCTGCTTGGCATTCGCCATTAAAATTGTTGCTGCGGCCAGTGGACGGTTGCACCAGCCGTTTACGACAGGTTGAACGCGGTCGCCGTCGTTGTCGTCGCCGTTGTTGTCGAGCCAGGTTGGAAAACGCCAAAGGAGCCAACGCAAGGGTAGAAATTTATGCGCGAGCGTGAAGCTCGTTGCTTCACTTTTCGCTAACAAGGAAGACCGAAGGATAGAGAGGCACCGAAAGTGGAAGCAACAGAAGAAGAAGATGTTGCCGCATCAGTCGCTGGCAACCGCCGAAAAGGAGTTGCCGCAAATCCTGCGCCTCGGTCGCCCCACCAGAGGCGTGCAAAAAAATCAATTTTCGAGCGAGCAAAAATTTCGCTCCTACTCTTGTTAATTTGTTGTTGTTCTCTAAGTTGTTATTTCGGTTCCTGGATTTGTTGTTCCTCCTTTGGTCATTGTTGCAGTTCTTTTTGTTGTTGTTGCCGTTGTTGCCATTTCGCTCTGAGCGAAACAAAATTCGTGATTTTTAATTTTTTGCATTTTCATTTCATCTCTTCTCCTTGCGTTCATTTAACTCCCAGACGGAGTTGTTGTTGTGGCGATGTTTGTTGTTGCTGTTTTTGTTGTTGTTATAGGCCTTTTCACCTGTTTGCGTCTGATTGCGGCGATGCGATTAAAATCACCTGCGCGCCGGCTGAGCGCCCACGCATCGTCGCCGGAGCCGTCGCCGTCGTCGTCGTCGGCGGATGCGATGTCTGCTGATGAGGCGCGGGCGGCGGCGGCGGCGGCGGCGCACGCCTGGCCGGATGGCTGGCGGGCAGACGGGCGACGGGCGGCAGGCAGTCGACGCTGGTGTTGCCTTTTATGGGCTTGGCGCGGCCGAGTCGTGGGCACTCGGAGAACTGCAAATAAAATGCTTTAATTTGCGGTCCTGAGGGACGGCTCGGCTCGCATTCAAAACGCACAACTTTTTATTACCTTTTTTACTTTTAATAAAAATATTTTGTTTTTCATTGCCGATATATTTTTTCATGTCTTCTGTTCGCTTTTTTAATACATCTTCGGTTACCGCGACTTAAAATCCGAAATCCGCGACTCATTATTTTTCGCGCGTCGCTTCGCCTTCCCTGCAGGATGCGAGGCAAGGACGCGGCGATGCCGGAGACGCGGCGATGCCGGAGACGAGGGCGATGCCGACGACGACGGCGTCCGGACGGACGCTGATGCATTATGCATGCGTGCGGCGACTCGGTCGAAGCGCATGTCACGCCTACTTTTTTGCGGAATCGCCGATGACGCGGCCGATGCCGCGAAGACGAGCCGCAGATGGTGGCCTGGGTGGCTGCGAAGGCGACGGCGAAGGCAAGGGGAGGAGCAGGGACCGAAGAGGACGAGTGTGGAGAACGCGGAGCACTGGCAGCGGACACGCAATTGCATTGCGTTGAAATGCAAATTAAATTATCTGCAACTGCAACAATAACAACAACAGCTCGGTGTAACAATGCAAGTTCATCACTTGATTACAACAAAATGGGAAGAAAGCAAAAACGTTGGCCCAAAAAAGGAGTGAGCGATAAATCAAATATAGCAATAACAATAACACAAACACAACAACAACAACCATTACAGCAGCAGCCATTGCAACAACGGCAATGATTTTAATTGTGCCCGAGCAACGACTGGAGAAGGCGGCAAATCAGGAAAAGATTTCGACGTTGTTAGAGCGTGTTGGGGGAGGGTTTTGGTGTTGCCACCTGCGATCGGCAACCTCACCTCACAACCTCACCCAACCTCTCCTCGACAACAACAACCACGATGTGGTTGGACTCTTGGTTCACGTTGTGAGCAGACCGCAAATGAATTTCAATTAATTGACAACAACTCATGAGTTCATTGGAGAGCAACAACAATCGATGCCGGTTGATCGCAACTTATCGAAAGTATTTTCGACAATACCAGCAACAACAACGATAACAACGGCAATTGAAAACAACAACGACAACCTGGCAAAAAAGAGAAAAAACATACGAATGGTCTAATCAACAAATTCAGTCAATAAATTGTAATTAATTAATGTTGAGTGCGATGAAGGCTTGCGGCCAAAAACTCCACTCCGCAAACGCAAAAAAAGACCAACAAAAAATTATAATAAGAAAGAAAAAAAACATCAAAAAACAACAACATCCAACAACATCCAGCATCCAACAACAACCAGATATCGGACAACAATAAGAAAACTAACAACGTCGACACCAACGGCAACCATCAAGTGATTGCAGTCGAAAAATCAGCACCACGCCAGGCGCCTCACCATCGGTGAGAAAAAATCGACATCAACAACAATGGAGACATAACAAAAAAAAAAAAAAGAACCGCAACAGATGAAACACTAATTTTTGGTTGTTTTCTTATTGGGAGAGGAGAGAAAAGAAAAATGTTATCCACAAACTCAGTGAGCGAGACGAGCGATTCGGGGCTGCTGATCTTTGGCGCATACGCCCCGTTTGCTCGAAATTAGTAGAAAACCAAAAAAAGCCACATTGAAAAAGCCACAACAACAACACGAGGCACTTGGCAGAGAACAACAACAGGGCAGTGATTTTCCTGGGTCTGATCGGGGTGAGCTTTTCGTGCAACCTGTTGTTGTTGCTCCTGCTGATAACATCGCCGCCATTGAGGAACGAATTTATTTTTGGACCACATATTTATGGGTGTTGTTGTTTTTGGCACTGTTGTTGCAAGTGCTCCTTGTTGTTGTTGTGGCTGAAAGTGTTGTTAAAAGTGAAACGTAACAAACAACACGAGCAAGCAACGACTTTTGATTGCAAAACTTTCGATCGCCAATCAAAGTTTGCCCAGACATCGACTACGAACGAGCGGGTGTCATGACAGCAGCCGCCAGCCAGGAGCACCCTGTAAGCCGATCCGTAAGAATATGGCAAAAATTCACCTAAAATCCAGAACTCGATATCGAGTTCGTGCCCCAAGTCTTTTGATTTAATGCCCAAAATATAAAAACAGAATCTTTACTAATTTGCTCCTTTTTTTCGGGTTGCTGAAGCCTGATTTCTCGCAGTGTGGCTTTGCTAAAAATTTAATTAACACCCGATGCCAAAATAAACAGCACGTACCTGAGCTTTGTTTAGATCAGGAGCATAATTTTCGCAACATTAACGAACGCTTAAGCAATTTAGTGCACCGGCCTGGCGGGCAGGAGGCAGCGCCAGTCACGGCTTAGGAACGTTGAAAAATGCTAAGGCGACACAGAGCTTGAAATTAATTAGAGCTCAGCCCGGACCCGGCCGCGGCCCCGGCCTCTGTAGTCGACTCTGTAGTGGAAGTCATTAATGAACCACACGGGCTTAGGATGAAAGTTTGAATTTAAAATTCGTGGGTTGTTTTCAGGCAAATGTCGTCGTGAACTCGAAAAGTTATGAGAAAAAAATTACTCATATTTTTTACAAAAATCCACAAAAAAACTGCATCGAGGTTTCCGAAGAAATTGAGAGCTCATCGAGGCGGACGGTCTAAGCCTTGAATTAATGTTTCAGGTTGTTTCACTTTAACGATTTTGTTTGATTTTCTTTAGGAGTTTTTTCTCTCATTCTGCCTGTGGCTCAGCAGTCTGGCTTGTTTCATCTGTGTTTCTGCATGTTTCCTATGATGTTAGCAACCGCGAAAATTAGTTACTGACAACTTGAAAGCCACCGCTGGCTGAGTTCAGGAGATCAACATATGCAAAGCAATCAATTTAATTGGCTTAAAAATCACATTTAATCACAATCGCCACCCAATTTGCCGATTGTTTCTGGCCATCCACCATGGCTTCTGCAACGGTTCTTGGAAGCACGACGAACACGAAGAAGAAAAAACAAAACAAGAAAACGAAGGAGAAGCAACAACAGGTCGTAAATCACTAAAATGTTAACACAACATTTGTCGGTTTCGACGCCGAGCTTGCGAGTCTACGATTTCTACGTATTTTTGATTCCCCAAAAATACAACTATAAACACATAAACAAAAAATGAGAAAGAAACTGAAACAAAATAATAAAATAAAACTGAAAAAATAACCAAAAAATCGTTTATACATAAAAGAAAAATAATATCGCAGATTGCGCAACATTCGATTAGATATCCAATCAGCAGACAAGTATTAGGCTTCTTCGGTGATGGCCGTGCATGAGTCAAAAGTGCTCAGGAGGCAATTCAGACCTCCTATCTCTGCTGAAGGATTGAACTGTTGCACCCTGTAACGCGGCCAGAAGCCGTCGTTCGCCTTCCATTCACTTGCATAACCGTCACCAGTCGCCTGCCGAAGATTTGCAAATTTTCGCGAATTTATATGGGTTGATCTTGTTTGTTTTGTTGTCTTTTTCTTCGATTTTTTCCTTTGTCTTCGACAGAAAAACTCAGCTGGTTCTCTGCGACATTTCTGCGATAAATAATCCGCAGACAATAGAGGTGAAATAGAGGAAACTCTAACAGGTTTCTGTTGAATTGAAACAGTACAGGATTCGGGAGGAAAAGAACACAAGTTTAGGTTTTATTGAATTTAAATGTGTTTATCGAAATTTGAAATTAAATTCAAACTAAATACCATTAGGAAATGATTATGTTTTGCTTTTGAAACATAATGTTTATCTTCCAATTTAATTTTCCCCACAAAATCATTTGGAATATATTTTGTTATTAAATCCCAATCTAATAGAATCCCCATCGCTCTCATCTCGTGCTGACCGATGATTCCCCCATTCATCGGCAAACACTTTGCTCGATCCGAACTTTGCCTGCTGAATCCGACCTCGTCGTCCTCCCCAACTCTCTGAGCCTCCCCCGATCCCAGTCATGCCCGCCGAGTCTTGTGCTTGGCTCACGAAGCCACATCATTCCTGAGATTCCCACAAGCCACATCTCACCCTCATCATCGGCATCGGCATCAACATCGGCATCACCATCAACATTGCGTCGACGGACTGCACCAGATCCCGACGGTCGGTCGTCGCCCGGCGTCCACCGCCCTTCGCCGGCAGACGCGCACCAGTGGTCGGTCGGTCGGTTGGCAACGTCCGCCGACGAACAGGTATCATCGGTATCGGACTCATTGCATCCTCATCATCCCATTATCACATTCCGCGGAGCGCAAGGAACGCACTTGCGCATGCTCCGTGCTCCGAGCTCCGTGCTGGTGGAGCGCACTCGAGATGCTCGAAGAATGAAATAAATCGCGCGTTTATTGCCCCAAAGGCCATGCGAATCGATTATTCGATACAAACAGACACGAGGGGGATGCATAACAACAACAACAGAAAAATCTTAAGACGAGTAACAACAACAAAACTGAATACCATAGAATGCCACTAATCGACGTTCGCTCGAACGCGCTTCGCTGCCCCCCCGCCGCCGACGCCGCCGTTGACGCCGTCGCCGCTCGGCGACTGCTGCAGGCAACGATCATCCAAATCACTTCTAGAGAGTCTGTCGGTGTTGCATGCATTGCTGTTGTTGTTGCTGGTGTTCCGAACTCTCATCGATATCGCCCGGAATCCACCTGTTGCAGCGAGCTCGTTTTTACTGCTCGCAGCGATCATCGATGGGAGAGCACAAAAACAAAAACAAAAACCACGAAATGAAAAAACCTCGAGGTTCACGATCACGATAATGATCATCATATTGTAATGGCTGACGAAGCCGGCGCTGAGGATGACAATGATGACGTTGGCAATCAAGATGTGGGCCAGAGCAAGGGGGGGAACGAGAGTAAGAGGAAGATGAAGAAGAAGAAGCTGGGCCTAAAAATACCTCGGATGGATCGAAGGCAACGAATGCTTTTATTTGTGCTGATGACGACGATGAACCGAGTTGAGCTGAGCTGATGCGACTTCGACATCGACGTCGACATCGTCATCGGATGCTGGCTCATCCTCAGCATCAGAAGCATCCACCGACGATCGACGCAATAATAACAACAACATCGATAGTCACTAAAACAACAACATAAATCTCTGTAATAACAATAACACTAACAACAACAACAATGAGTAACATTGAACTCGATCAAACATCTCGAGAAACGTGCGAGTGATGAGCAAATTGCGAACGAAAAATTCAACGAATTCCAATGTTGAGCATGGAATAATAATGAGAGTTGCTGAGGCTGCCTGCATCCGATCGATGCGTCGGTGCACCAACAACGACGACCACGGCCAAGACCGCGACCGCGACCGCGATCAAGACCACGACAACGACGACGACGATGATGGGGATGGGGATGATGAGGATTTGTATGATGACGCAGTTCTGAGCTTAATAACAACAACAACGAGATGAAGAACAAAAACAACACATCACATCAACAGCATCGCATCGTATCACATCGGATTGGATCGATCCATCCATCGTTCGGTCGATCGGTCGATCTGTCCAATCAACGGCGATTGAACGTTGCCTTCGATTGCTCGGCTTTGCTCAGCTGAGCTTGGCTTGGCTTCGATTCTAGCTTTGTTTTGTTCTCCAGCTTCTAGCTTCGTCTGTTCTCCTGTCGTGGTTCTTTTGGTCTCAATTTCCCATTCATTTATTTTCACATTCATTTACTTTCTTATTCATTTCTTCTATAATTAATTCGCCATTCATTCGATTCCCTATTCATTTGCTTTCTTTTATTTTACTTTGATTTTTTTTCATTTCCTTTTTTCACATTCAGTTACCTGTTCTTTTCTCTCATTCTGCCTAGTCTTGATCTTTCCACTTGTTGCAGATGTTGTTGTCGTCGTAGTTGTTGAGAACTTTGTTTGAACTCGTGAAATGCTCCAAAGCTCACACAAGCAACGAAAACACAACGAAACAACAACGAAATCCACAGAAATGCAGCAACAAAACCAAGAGCTACATCAATAACAACAACAAAAGCACCATCGCCTCCAACGCCATCGTCGCCGCCGCCAGCATCAACGTCACCGCCAACGACTGCAACCGCAACAACAATCGAGGCGCGATGAGTCACAACAACACCGACAACAACAACAACAACAAGCCTCATAATAACACCACTCATGATGCCAATCAATCAGCGACGCACCGAACAACACAACAAAACTTTATGGGAAATTATTTTCCCTCACCCTTCGCAGGCTCCCGAACCCACCGCCGCCATCCGTCCGTCCGGTCTCGTCTCCAACTCCGTCTGCGGCGTCCACCGACCGACCGGTGCCGGCCGACGCAATTTGGTCAAGTGTAATCGTTTCTTCATGACGCTGCACTTACCGCGCTCCCTCGCCGCCAGGGGGAGCCACGGGATGCGGGACACCAGGCCAGACGAAGCTGCCCAAGGAGATGCGTAGGTTTCAATTTAATTGTTGCGCTTGCAGTTCTCTGCTCAGACCATTGATATTGTTCAACGATTTTGTTGTTATACTAGTGTTGTTGTTGTTGTTGTTGTAGTTGTTGGTGCTGATGTTGTTGTCAGCCTTGTTGTTTCTGTTGCTGTGGACGAGCATGATTGCCGTCGAGTTGAAGGCATTTTCTTCAAGTTGCTTTTGTACCCCGGTAAGAATTAAAAATAATTCTGAAGGTTTCGTGGTTTCGTGGCTGCCGAGGAGCTGAGATTGGCTCAGCCGTGTCGATGGCCTGAGGGCTGGTGGGAGTTCGAGTGCTCGTTTGCTTTATTGAAATCGGTTCCATTCGTTAGAACTCTAGATTTCTAGACTGAAGGCAGCAGAACTCTGATCGAGTTCGTTGCCGCAGTCGTTTGATTGCACCGAAAACTCAGAGCGCGTCATTTTCATTAATATAGGAAACGAACGATTTTACAAAAGTGATTCGAGTTCTAGGAATTGGAATATTTTACAGGTATTTTCGAAAGCATTTCGATTATGATTTAAAAGGAGTTCGCTGCTGTAGTCCTTCGATTGGACCCCGGACCAAGTTCCAATCGTGACTCCTTTGACTTCGTGAGCCATCGATGTGTTTGATACCGATATATCGAAAGTATTTCGAATGTTTCCCCCACCAGCCTCCTCCCCCCATGGAAGCTCATTCAATAAATTACTTTCAATTCGGGCTGATCTCGCACTCGAAGCCTTTTCAAAATTTTATCAACAATTTCGGGTTCAAATTTATGACTTCGGCAGCGGCGGGAGAAAGAGAGGGAGAGAGAAAAAGTGAAAGACTCACCGACTTTTGGCCGCAACTCATTGTTTTAAAGATCGCCTGAAATCTATAAAGAAAACAAAATTGCATTAAAAAAGGACAACGGACAGGCAACAGGGGGAGCAAGTGAGAGAGAGAGAGAGAGATGGAGAGACGAAGAGTGGGAGAGAGGGAAAAAATGAACGGCATGCCTTGCAACATTTTTCATCGGTTGACAATCTTTTGTTTTCACTTCTTCAGAATTTTAATGCGGCCCCCAAAAGTATGCTGCTTGTTTTGAACTCGCGGGTCGCTGAGCAACAAGTGCACAGCAGGATACTTTTGTTTTCTGCCAGCAACAACAGCAAAAACAACAATGCAACCACCCCAGTAAGCACACGACCGATGCAGCAACAACAGCGCAGAGGACAACTGCATCGGCAACAGCAGCAGCAGCAGCAGCAGTGGCGGCAGCGGCACAAGCAACGGCAACAATAAGGACAACAACGCCAACAATTTATATAATTCGAGTCCAGATTGCGATCGCCATCATCATCGAGGGGCATCGGATATCGGCCAAGACATATTAATACAAAGTCATATAAATTCCAATGGCTGTTGCCATGGCTTGGAAACTGTTGTTGCCTCATTGGTATTGTTGTTGTAGATTGCCTTTGCCCTCTTCTGTTTGGCTTTGGGCAGGAAGGAGGATTTTTCTTTTTTTACATCAACATTTTTTTGTTGTGTTTTCGTTGAAATTTGCATATTAAATCGATTTAAAGAAATTGTTAAATTAAAACAATGCGTACCAAAGAAAACAAACGTACGAAGGCAAACGAGACGACGACGACGACTATGAAAATTATGAATGAAAAACATAAAATTCGTGACTCGATATTGCGGATGATCGGTGAATTTTTAATTCTCCCCAACTCCCTCGAGGAACTCGTGGCGGACGTAACGAGAGGAATGCGTTTGTCACGAGGGAAGAAGTGGGAAGCAACGGGAAGACGAACAAAACGCGCTTCTCGCCGAAGTCTTTCGTTTTAGCCAAAGCAATTAATACACGAGTCACTCGATTGTCTGCTGTCTTTTAATTTTCCACCTTGGAAAACCACGATTTTATTCGCATTTTCCAATTGATCGTCATTTCGACATCCAATGAATTACAATTTATTCAAAACTAAGTGCTTTCGATCATCGTTGCGTCGTCGAGAGGGGTTGGCGGGAATCGTTCGAAAATGCAATGCAAGGAGAGACGTCACGAGATGCTGCGACAGACAGACAGAAAGCGCAAAGGAGAAGCTCCGAGGCGCTGGAGGAAGTCAGACAAACCGACCGACAGACCGACAGACAGATGGACAGACAGGCAATTATTCATAGTTTTGAAGTTATTATGCGCGCATGATTGATTGACGGATTGATGGATTGATTTCGATTCTCTATGCAAGCCATCGAATCGCATCGCCTCGACTGGACTTTGGACACTTTATGGAAACGAGACAAATTACGATGCGGGCCTCGGTCGTCAGGTTGCGATCGGCGGGATTTTCTCTTCACCTCGAACGCAACTTTTTGGCTTACGAGATCGCTTAATTCGCCCCGACTTGCAAGAGATCACAATTTTTCATAATTTCTTTTCGAAATCTCTCAATATGGAAAATGCTACATTTCTCCAAACTTTCCATCTGTTGCCCACCCAACTCTGTCCCGCTCTGGTTTCTCTCCCTCCGCCTCACTTGCCACCGTCATGACACGACGTCAACAGCCACCGACACACACACAATCACCCGAAGTCGCATTCCAAAGTGATCGATCATCGGTCGAATTCTCGGTGCGATGCAAAGTGTCTGAGAAATTCCTTGTTGTTGTTATTTTGGCCGGTGTTGCTGCTGCTGCTGGTGGTGGTGGTGGTGGCGCTGTTGCTGCTGGCGGTGCTGGTGTGTTCACAAGTTCCCTGACCCCGAGTCGACACCAGCAGCGCTCGCCGTCCGTCCGGCCGAAGGCCCAGACGCACACAGACACGATCAATCGGGCAATCGATCGACGGCCGGCAGTCGACGGTCGGCGTGGAACGGAGTGGCAACGCCACCAGCTGTGTTAGAAATGGACACCAGGAGTGAAAACCGAACGCAAATTAAGTGAAAAATTAACCATCACCAATATCGGCGACGGCATCGACTTCGGCAACACCTGCGCCTATGAGTTGCACGATCGGCGCGGAGATCTTCGTATGATGATTGCTCAGCGATGATCGCGCATGCTGATGGTTCGTGATTTCATTATGACGATCTCACGCTCTTGCGGCGGTCGCACGCAAGGGAATTCGAGTTTGACGAGGATCATGATCGAGTGGCGGTCGCGTCACAGGCCTGCCGCAGGAGGATCCTCCATTAGCGAGTGGTGAGAGGAATTTGAGGCGTTGATTGATCGGTTTCTTCCTTTTACGATTGGTGTGATTGGTGCAATTAACGTGATCACTTCCGTCATCACAGAGGTTTTGGGGATCTTGTCGAAGGACGAACGAACGAATACTCGTGAAGCTATCGATCACACACAGGTGTTGCTCGATGGCCAAGTCCTCATGTCAAGGGTCATCACACCCACTGACGATCCTCGGGGATCATTTTCTGCCTCTTCCGACGAGGCACAATTCTGACGATCGTCCACAACGACGAATTCCCATTGAAGAATGAATCGCCGCTGAACGAGGATGATCGCGTATCGCAGGTTGATGATGATCGTCGAGCGTGGAGTCGGGCCCTGTTCGGTCGCCTGTTGTGGGCGCATGTTGTGCGCACGCCACGATCCGCGCTCCGGCTCCCACATCGCAGGTGGTAACCCGGTGCCGCCTGATCGTGTTTATTAATTTTTGGGTCAAAATAATCAACGTAAATTTGAAATGAAAACAACACATGAAACGAATGCCAAAAAATTCTTCTTCCTCTTCAGCTTCTGCTTCATCATGATCATCAGCACCAACATCACACATCCACATTCACAGCTACATCATCGTCGGCAACGTCACGTACACCAACGGCAATGGCAACAGCAACAGCCACACAGGCAACAAACAACAAACATTAATTGGCGAGAGAGCGGCGGCAACGCTTTCTGCGAAAAAATACAAATGAGTTTGCGGAAAAATTGGCGACATGGGGGGTTGGCGGCACCGGCGATTCGAACACTCGTAAGGCAGGCGGGCGGTCCCGACATGATCTTCAATTTGCCTCGATTTGGAGCGGAGATAATTTTTCTTTCAATTTGGAGTTTTGCGAATTTTTGCATGCCTTTTTTCCTCTCAATTGAAGCGAATTTTTAGACTCGCTTTGCACGAGTTTAGGTACAAGTTGTTCTATTTTATTTTCTGACCTCTCTCTAATGGTGAAGTTTAAAATTTTTTGCAAGCAATTTTTTTTTCCCAGAATCGTGTACAACTATTTTTTTTTAATTTAAAATGGAATTCTTTTGGTTTTTGGTTTTACATTTCGGCATTTCGGCAGCTCTCCACAAGCGGTCGGCAACTCATTTGTCGTCAATTTGATTTCAATTTACTGTCGAATTGGCAACGACATCGCTGACGATGCCGATGACTAGGATCAGTGCCGCGTGTCGCATGCCGAACCTTTAACCTTAGCCAATAATTGCGGCAACAACAACAATCGTCAGTGGTAGGAACAATTTGCCAACAACAAAGTCGAAGACAAGAAACCGACTCTCGCGTTCAAATTAAACGAATGTCATTAATTTGACAACATAAACCGTTAAATCAATGGCGGCTGCCAGTTGCAACTATTACAACAACAACAACAAAAAAACCACCATCACCAGGAACAGCAGCGGCAGCAGCAGCAGGAGCTGCTGCAACAACTCCAACAGCAACAGCAATCGTTCTAAGCGAGCGTGAGCTTCGAGTTTCGAGAATCAAATCGCGTTCGACTTTGATTTGCAATTGAAATTTGTTAAATTTCGTCCATAATTGGCATAATTCCTTGGCCACGTTTTGAACCGAGTTACCGCGAGCTGCTGCTGCTGCTGCCGCTCAATGCTTGTTGTTGTTGTTGGTAGTGAACTTTTTTGCTTCCGTTGCCGGCTGCGGCTGCGGCTGCTGTTGTCGTTGCTCCTGCTTCTGACGACCGACTGCCTGGTGAGTTACTTGATGGAAATGTGGTTGTTGCTGTTGTTTTTGTTGTTCTTCCTGATGTTGTTGTTGTTGCTGCTGTTGCTGTTGTTGTAATGAACACAGGTGCTCGTGTCAATGACAGTTGAATGAGCGACTACTTCACCGCGGATCGATCACCGATCACCGGCCAAGCCGAGCCGAGCCGTACCGAGCCGCACCGAGTGTCAAATCGCCGAAGTTCGTCGCGCACATGAAAACGTGACTTTTTGTTGTTGCTGTTTGCTGTTGTTGCTGCCCATGTTGTTGTATATTTTTTGTTAGTGCTCAGGTTATGTTCATTGTTGTTGTAGTTGTCGCAGTCGCCCGAGAGGTGGAAATTTTGGGAGTGGACCCCAGTTGGAGTTCGGCCGAAAATTGAAAAATAAAAAACAATTTGAGGCAACAATTAATGAGAGCAACGAAGGAACCAGCAAAGGAGAATGAAAAAGGGGGAAATAAAAAAATCACGACGAAAAAGTAAAGCAAATGCATGGTTCGATTTGGAAAAGAAAGTAATCGAAAGGTCAGTCACAAGGGAAATAAAAAAAAAATATTTACATAGAAGGCATTCAACAAAAAACTATCAAATTAAATACATAAATGAGGGAGAAATTTAAAAACAATTTTTTGAAATACTTGTTTTCTTTTGCCATTTTCGTTGACCACAATTTCGTGCCAAAAATGCCTCCATGTGGCTATCAGAAAATCGTCTAAGTGCTTGTGGTTATTGCTCTCGCTCTAATCGCGCCAACTGGAAGCAACAGGCATCGAAGTCGAAACAACTAATAAAAGCGAATTAGAAACCACGAGAATAAGAGATAAGCGATCGGAATAATTATTTATTTATTTAGGCCCGAGCCGAGGCGCACCTCGATCCGGGGGCAGCAATGGACGTGCCCAGGACACGCAAGAGGCTCAGGCCGGGCTGATAGAGAGACATATGGAGGGCGGGGGGAAAACGTCAGAGGGAAGGACGGAGAGGGGGCAGCGCGAAATAGAACGAGGCGGCTAATCTCGGGGCTCATATCGAAAACGCATGTTTATTTAGGAAGCGCATTAAAGTGCAAACGCTCACGCAATGCATCGGACGCCGGCGATCGCAGGAAGACTTCTCGGCCATCAAGGAGGCAACCAAAACAGCGAAAACGATGGAGGAAAAAAGAAAAGACCAGTACAACAAAAAGGAGCAGGAGGAATACGGGAGACAAGAGGTAACTCAATATACTCGCTTACAACGTTAATTTAAGACAATTTGAATTAATAAACCATGTCGAACCCGGTGTGCGGTCCAAATATTAATTTATGCACGACTCGGCCGAAAGTCCCGACTCGCGCGGCGGTCATTGGCATGACAGCGGCCAGGCTGGGCGGCAGAGGGCGGCGGGCGAGGAAGGGTCCCGGGGGGAGCGCGATTTCACGGCATCGACGTGTAACTGCAGAACGCAAGGAATTGCCGACCGATCGAGCGACCAACCGACGGACGGACGGACGGTCGGACCCGCCGATTGACCGTCGAAGCTGCGTCGTCGTCGTCGCCGCGTGTTGAAATCTAGGATCAGACATTGAAGCGTGTCGTCGGCCACAACGGGCAGGAAGAGAGTGGGGCGGGGGCGGGGAGGGGAAAAGGGAGGACATTTATGGGTTAGCGAAAAAAAAATTAGAACATGCCGCCTGCTGCGGACAAAGTTACATGAACATAAAGTTGCGCAAGTTGCGTTGTCGCTGCCTCCGTCGCTTTTGCTGTTGCTGTTGCTGTCGTTGTCGCAGCCGCCGCCGTCAGCGTTGTCGTCGTTGCCGTCGTGGACGCAAATGAAGTCAATACAAAGCGACAACCTGTAGGGACAACATGAGCCGTGGGACAGGACACTGGAAGAAATCCACAGATGGCTTAGAGATTCATCACTTTTGTCTGACTCTAATATAAAATTGGAATAAAAATATTTTCCACAAATGGATAATATTTCGAGGCAGGTCGCAGGATTGACTTTAAATATTAATTTAAATTTTTAAATATTTTTCTTTATGTGCAGAAATACGCACAACTTCCTTGTACGGCGGCAACATCAGACGGGCCCGTGGTTTGAAGCGACATGTGCTCAAAGGGGAACGCAAGATGCCGACAACACCGATCGGATCCTCGCCCACCACCGCCGCCATCCTGGCCATCACTTCGCATAACAGACTCGAATTTTATCTATTTCATGCTCTGATTTCCTTCCGCATTTTCCAAAACTTCAACTAGAGACAGTGTTTTTTCTCAGATTTCATTCTGTATTCGCCTCCATATTCCGGTATACTCTGAACTAAGCCTCTTTCAAAACTACCTCTAACTTCGTAAAACTCTCTGTATCCCGAAATATCATCAACTGCTTCTATTCCTTTAACATATCACTTGTCCATTGACCTCACCTCCGTCCATTCTCCACTATTCATTTTCGGAAAAGCCGCGACTCCTTTGTACTGATCTCGTCTAATCCGCCACCGGGTTCGCCTCGTCGACTCCCCTCCCACAACTCGCGTCTGTCCAACTTGCTCCACGATCAATTTAAATTTATCGCGATTGGCTGGAGAGGGAGGTGGGAGGCAGCTCCTGAGACGATGTCGTTGCCGCTGCCACCGTCGTCGTCGCCGCCGTCACCGCCACCGCCGTCCCCATCTCTCAACCACCACCATCCTCACCACCTTCTCCATCACCACCTCCACCAGTGCGTCGGAGCGGGTTCGGTTCCGTCGCCTTTATTATGGACACGCAATCGATGTGACATAAATTGTGACAAATTTTTCAATACTCGCTATTATTAATGGACGCAAATGTGCAAACTGTATACATACATATATGCATATATGTATGTATGTATGGCCGTATATCGATCGGCGTCGGCTCTCCATAGACCCATGAAGGAGGGGACGGCGCGGGCATCGTTCGAGGCACGCAGTGGACAACGGCCGAGCGACCAGCCAATCGATCGATCGATCCATCCGCCGTCGCTGGAGTGGAGAACCTTTGGCGGTGATCGGTGGAAGGAGGGCGTCGTCACTCGGTGGACGACGGGACCTGGGGAAGGTGTGTGGTGGCCACTGGTGGATGGGTGGAGGAGGTTGGTTGAGGGCTGTCGTCGGGTTTTATTTGATTGCAAAATTGTCGTTACTGCTGTGTTGTTGTTGCCATTGCTGTTAAAGTCACTATTGTTGTCAGCGCTGTTGTTGCCAAAAGTCATTGTACTTATCTTAACGAGCATTTAACGTGTCTAAAATGTGCGTTCGCCCCGTCGGTCGTCTGTCCATCTGTCCGTCTCTCCCTCGGTTGGCTGCTTGGCCCGGCTGACGACGTTCGTTGGTTGGGTCCACCGATCTATCGACCGGTCCAGGCAGGGCAGGGCAGGAGGTTCGCCCAAATCTCGATCCGGGCCGCACCGTCGTCGCGCAGTCGGCCCGCCGTCCGAGCCGCAGAACACAAGCCTAGGTCGATAGGCTATCGTTGCAAATGTCAGTTTAATTGTATGTACAACAACAATAGAACAACAACTACAGTAACAGCCGGAGTCAGCCAGAAGGAAAAGGTTCTTGCGTTGTTGTTGCACTCGCTGGGATTTGGCAAAAATCGTAGGCTTCTAATTTGTTGCAAAAATCTTGCCACTGTTTGACATTTGTTGTTCTTGTTATTGCTGCTAATAATTATTGCTGTTGCTGTCGTTATGAGTGGTTGCCGTGGTGCTGTTAGCTGTTAGTTGTTGTTGTTGTTGTTATTATCGCTATGATTGGTTGTTGTTGGCGAGTGGATGTTGGTGGAAATCATTGTAGTTGTAACTGGTTGTTGTTAACAAAAGAAAAACCTCTGACACAAATTGCGAAATACCGACTCAAGTTCTCAGCTTCCTCTGTTCACGTCTCCTCCCTCCCTCTATCCTGTTTGCACCTTTCGACCACCCCTGACTGACCGTCCCCGTCCCCGCCCCCACTCCCTTGGTCACGTTATTCCTTCTTCCGCACTTTGGTCTCCGTCTTCCTGTCTTCGATCCTTCCACTTGTTGCGGTTGCGATTCGACGAATTGGGTTCTGTTCTTAAGGTTTTTTTGTGATTTGTTGGTCAAGTTGCTGCTGTTGTTGTAGTTGTTTGTTGTTGTTGTTGTTGTTGTACTCGTGTCGTGCATAGCTCTCGCATGATTCATTCGTAATCTGTCCCAGGACCGACCGACTGCGGCTGCGACTGCGACTGACCGTTGATCTTTTTGTTCTCCCGAAAACATGTTTTTGCTTTTCATTTCGTTCGTTCTCTTATTTTTCCAATCGCTCTTTTCGCCGATCGTTCGTTCTTTTTTCCCAATCGATCTTTTTTCATGAATAAATTTTTTCCCCCAAACGTTCTGTGCTGTTTTTTCTTCCGTTTTTTACTTACTCGTCGGTCGTTCCTTGTTTTTTCGCCTTTAGTTTGACATTTTCGTGTTCAATTTTATTAGTCATAAGTTTTGTACAACAAGTTGTTGTTTCACGATACCCGGGCTCCCCCGGGGATTAATTGTTGTTGTTGGAAGTTTTTTGGTTCTCGATGCCCACGTCTTTGTTGTTGTTGTTTGATCGCCTTCTGGGATCGTCCAGAAGGAATGCAACAGGTCCGAGGCAACGGTACTCGATACGGATCGGAGATCGGTTCTGCATACCTTTTCAATCACCGCGAGGACCAACAGGTAGTTGCCGAACCCCATGCGCAGGGCGATAACGATGGAGGCCGAGGACGATGGAGGCCGATGGCTGTGACTGTGGCGGTTCCCCGAAACGGACCCGATGACCTCAGACCCGCGTCATTCGCGCCCATGAGCCGGAGCCCAATCGCTGGTCGTCGTCTTTGTCGCCGGAGTCGTCGGAAAAAACCAGGTCACGTCGAAATCCGAAATCCCAGCGGCCGACAAAGTGGCTTTCTATGAGACTTCAAAGCCGACCTTTTTCAAAGCTTAATTATTTTCTATCCAAAAGACCAACAAACTCCACAGTAGAAAGAGAAGGAAAAACAACTTGAAAGAATGTTCGCCGCCTCGTAGATTGACATCAATCGAAAATCAAAACTCGACTTCGGCATTTTTTTTCTCCGATTTTTTCGTTTCGAGATCAGTTTTATCTCAGCAGTGGATCGAGGTTTTAATGGACTTGTCAGAGGATCCGTGCGATGGCCGATGTCCGACGTTCGACGTCCACAGGCTGTATAATTATTATTAATCCTACCCTTCGTCCCGCTCACTCCCATTCTCCATTCTCTCCCCGTCGCACTCTGTTGCCCCTTCGCTGGGTTGTCGCGGCGACACTTTTTTGTATGTAACCTGTTTAGCCGAATTCCATCAGCGACGATCGCCGCTCGATGATCGCAGAGTCGTAGAAAACAATTCAATTCCGCATGAGTTCATTATTTTAATCCCCACGTCCACGGAGAGGTCCCTCCATCCATCCGTCCATCCGTCTGTCGGTCCATCTGTCCGTCTAACACTGGCTCCAACCGACACCCACTCCGGCGTTGTCGGCAACAACTGCTTCCCCCTGTCTGTCATTCCCTCCTTCTCCCACCGCTCACTCTCCCATGCACCGCTCTCTCCCTCTCTCTCTCTGGCCAACGCCGCCCCCTCTTCCTCTCCTAACTCGCGGCCACTGTCCCTGTCTGATCCGAGTGTCGAAATCTTCTGATGTGGGAAACGTCAAAACTTCGACAAGTGTTCGCTGAACAACAACAAACCAACGACGGCAGCAGCAGCAGCAGCAGCCACTCGCAACTGCAACAACAACAACTAGTGTCGTCGACTTTTTTGATCAGGGTTTTGTTGTTGAGTTTGTTCTGTTTGTTGTTGTTGTTGCAGTGCTGTGCTGTGTGTTTGCTTAACGTGTGTGCGACATGTTGACGGGATTAGCATTAAAACCGTTTTGAAGTTTAATTTTAATCCTTTTCCATCGACTCGCCTCTCGTGGGCTCCCTCTGTCTCTGTCTCTCTTTCTTCCTCCTCCCTGTCGATGTCTCTCGCCCTCTCTCACTCGCTCTCGAGTCTCTTCTTTCAGCCGAGCATTTGATTGGTCTCATGGTATCTGGACGATGGTCGCCCGACTGGGTCGAGAGGCCCATCTCTCCATCTCTTTCCCTCACCCTGTTTTCTTTTTCACCCTCTCTTACTCCGTCCATTTGTCTCACTCTTTCCCTCTAGACCTGTCTCTTTTTGTCCTGTGGCTATGAGTCAATTTTTCTCATTTAATTGGAGAAGACATTTGTGAAATCTTGTTGTTGCCTTTGCAGGTCTCTTGTTAATTATTGAGGAAGTCGATCTGGCTCCAGCTTTATGTCTTCCTCTTCTTCTTCTGGTCTGCCCCCCCTCGGTTGTGGGCGGCATTTTTCAAAAGCCACGACGACGACAACCGAATTCGTGGAATTAACGAAAGCCTTCGTGTGACTCTCGGCGCGATCTCGGTCGGACGACGAGAAGCGAAGGGAGGTGCGAGGGGAGGTTGGGCTGAGGGGAGGCAGGAAGAGGGGGAGAAGGGGGCAGTAGCTGGTCGATTGGGGGGATCAATCGAAAAGTGATGGAAATTACCTGGAGTATTTGTTGATTAATTGGAGACAAGTTGGGAATGAGGTTAAGAAGTCCAAAAGAGACAAGGGAATAAGAAGGGCATTGAAAAGAAAGGAAAAACAAAATGCTTCCCTCCCTTCACAGCACAAAGGACGGCGGCAATCGAAAATAGAGATATGAAGGAAGAAGAACTCTCGCTGAAGCCCCCTCAGATCCCCTAGTACCGACAATTAGCGGTCATTACTCTGATTGATCCCAGCACCACGGCCCATTAGGGTGTATTAGTGAGGACTCGTGGACCGGCGTTGCCATATTTCAACTCATTTTCACGATCAGCGAATGATCCGCAGATTTATCGATTAAAAGCCAGCCTCGCAAGTCACTCGTTCGAGCCGCACGACCTGCCGATCGACCTGTAGAACAACCAACCAACCGCTCGGCCCAGCGGCCGGCCAACCGAAAGGCGAACCGACAGAGAGTCGGACGGACGGACGGACCGACGGACAGCGCGAAATGGCGAGCAAATTGCGCTCTCATTACGACTTACGACTTATTTAGGTCCGGCACTGGATTTATTTCCACCGCGGCCGAGGCGCAGGGGGTTCGACGAACCCGCAAAGGCCCAGCCAAGAGGGATAAGGATCGGTTTTGGAAACTCTTTTTACCATATAACCGCCCTCGCAGCCTCCTTGGCGTGGGGTTTTCTGGCTGCCCGGTGCACGGCCAACGCGTAACCTTCTGCTGCTCCTTCCACAGAACCGACACCAAAGCACACCAACAACAAGTACAACAACAAGCGACTTCGCCTCTCGTGTGCTGTGCGCGCGCTCGCTCTGGTGATCCTGGTATTAAGATTGTGCTGAACCAGCAACAACAAGCACCATTGCCAGCATCTACGGCCAACAGCAACAAAGCGTTGCTGGCAACCTGCGCGCCATCGGTGTTTGAAGTCGAAAGTAGGCTACACTAATGGTCGATGGCGATGGCGACGGCGATGGCGGCGACTACTTTAGGGCCTCGACGCGAAGCCGGCCGCCCGTCACGCCATCCCACGATTTCGTCTTCATCTCCACCGGCAGCCGCAGCCGCATCCGCCCGACGTCGTCCCTCCGTCCGTCCGGCTGTCGCTCTTCGGTGATCTGTGCGAAAAGTAAACACGCCATCCACTCTCTCTCTCCCTCTCCCTCTCTCTCTCTGCCCCTCCCGCGAGGTCCCTTTGGAGCCCCCGCGATCGCCTTTGCGTCCGTCTCCGTCCAGCTTCCAGCGACCCGGCCCGGCCGCTCGACCTGCCTCCGTTGCCTCCTCTGAACCTCCTTCGGGGTTTTATCAGAATCTCCGCTGAACCCCCGCGATCTTCGCTTTCCGGACCCGATTGAACTACGTTGGAGGCGGCGTGGCCAAGTGTCAGGCGGCGCTGGTGGTGGGAGGTTGGCATAAAATGAAATAATAATTATTATTAACAGCAGCAGCAACAACAAAGTGGCAGCCCCGGTTTCCGAGAGCGACTGGTGCTGCTGCTCTACGTTTTGATTGTTTATGACCTCCAGATGTCGTGCGGCTCGGTAAAAGGTCATCATCATCAGCAAACGGGCATCGCCTGCCCCATCTCCAGAGTCCTCGGCATCGCCGCCGTCTTCATCGTCAGCTCCTACACCGTCAGAGTCGCCTCGTCCTCGTCGTCATCGTCGTCGATGTCGATGCCGTGGTCCTCCTCATCAGCAGCAGCAGAAGCGCAGCAGCAACAGCCACAGCTACATGGTCCGTCGAATGGTCGGCTGTGTCGGGTCTTTAAATTTAATAAAACAACAACGGCAACAGCAACCGCAACAACAATAAGGAAAACTTCTGTCCGAAATCCGCCACTTTGTTGTTGTCAGTTGTTGTGCTGTTGTTGCAGTTGCCGTTGCTCCTGCAGAGGCGTTCGTGGCAATTGCTGTTGCTGCTCGCTTGTTTACCAACAATTATTATTATTGTCGGCAACGATGTTATTGTTGTTGTTGTTGTTGTTGTTCCTAATAATACCGTTGTTGATATTAAAGCGTTTTTCTTAGTACTGTTGTTGCTTTGCTGTCGTTTGGTTCTTCTTGTTGACTTAGTGTTATCGTGGTTGGTGAAGTTAAAAACTTAATTTGCCTCTTGGTTTGCACGTAAATTGATTAAGTGTGGGCCGTGCCTAATGCCAGAGAGCTTCCGTTGGGGTCAAAGGTCGGCGACTGGCTTGGGGAGGATTTTTGTGTAGCACGGAACGGTCGGAAAGGGACAGAAAGTCATCTCAGTACCGGCACCTGTTGCTTCAAAGCCATCGCCTGATTCGATAGCAAACTTTTCGTGCTTGATTTATTATGGGTCACTAGAAAAGTTCACAGCTCGAATTCAACTCTATTCGTTTATCCTCGATGAGTTGAATTCGACATAAACCTATGAAAATAACCTAGTCATACGGTATAGACCTAATTAACCCATGCGTTTCGATCTCGAACGGGAATTATGATAATGAGCACAATTAGCGACAGATCTCATTAACCCTAGGAAACACCAGCCGAACCCTCCAGCTTTCTCTCGAGCCAACCACCGCCAACTTCCACCGAGTTTCCTCACGAGGAAGACGACCTCGATCCTCGCCAACTGGATCGATCGATCGATTACTCGAGTCCTACACCACGAGATGAGGCTCGATGGAATTCAATAAAATTTTATGAAGCAAACGAAAAGCAGCGAGTGCATAAAACTTCATGCCAAAGCGGGGAAGGAGACAAAATCGACGACGACGAGGAAAATGAGGGAAAGAAAAACCCTAATCATTAACCTCAGAGTTCGAGGTGGATGCGCAATGAATGCAACTTCCACCAAAAAAGGCCAAATATCGTGCACTGGATATTTCGACAAACAAAAAAAAAAAACCCAAAATTGCCCACTCGCTCACGTCTTGCATTGTTACTGCCCTCTCTCTCGCTCTCTAACCCTTGTTCGCTGTTTCTCTCTCCTTCTCTGTGGCCGGTCGAACGGTCGGGAAGTCGGTCGGTCGTTGGCACAAATATTTATATCACATTTCTGTACAAATTCATTCATCACAGACGGAGTTTAAATCGTGGTCAGACGGCAACGAGTGCACATGATCGCCGAAAACAATGGCAACAACAGCAATAATCATGCTAACAACGACGGGCCTAGTTATGTACAACAACAAGCACGTTGGCAATAGTAGGAGCACCGACCACAGCAACAATAAGGTGAATGGGAGAAACAAAAGGCACCGAAGAGTTCGTGGCACCTCCAAAAATTGCCAGTTCTACGGTCAGTCTGTGACCGCAGCAACAACAATAACCACTGCGAAAACCCGACAACAACAACTACAATTACATTAATTCCAACAATAACACTAGTTCCAACAATAACAACAAATGCGAACCACAATTGACCGCGATTATGAGGAAATTGTAATAATGACTAAATTATTTATTGATAGCGACACCGCTGCCGACGCAGACGTCGCCGAGACGTCGCCGTGGACGTCGCTGTCGCTGTGGCCGAGGGTTCCATCGCTGGGGTCGCTGTCGATGTGAAGCAGTCGGCAGCAGAGCTCGACGTGGTCATTGGAATCTCCCATTTGAGCTCTCGTGGTCGGAGTTCGGACACCAGGCGACGTCGGTTTTGGTTTCTCCTCCATGATTCTTAGTCCACAGATTCTTCTCAATCGATCCTTTCTCGAACCAAATAGAAGAGAAATCGATCCATTCAGAAATATCAGAAGCCAATGGAAGCCACTTGAATCAATGTGTTGGAAAATCCCATAATTTGATTCGCAATCATTTTGATAATTTCGAAAATATTTGTCGCTCTACACTTGATCTTGATTTCGCATTCCAACCGAATTCTCCACCAAATCCCACTCTGTCTCCAACGCTCGATCTTCGCAAATCCCCGACCAGGTCTCGATCCTAGCAGCTGAAATCGAAGTCGACGAAGTCATCATCACCGGAGTCGCCGTCGCCGTCGCCGTTGACGTTGCTGCTGCCGCCGACGTCGCGGTCGCGGTCGACGGCGCGTCATCTTCAAGTCGAATTCGTTACGAATTCCCGGAATGGTGATCGGAGGTGATCGCGCGCTCGTTCGACGTCGGTCGGTCGGTTGGGGTCCGGCTGTGGCCAGTGCAGCGATTGGGGCTCGAGTGCAAACGGTACTTGTTGCTCATTTTGTTATTGTAAATGGCATTGTTGTTACAGCTATTGTTGCTGTTTTTTCGTTGATGTTATTGTTGTTGTTAAGGCTTTTGTTAACTTTATTTCGGGAAGCAAATGAAAAGAATCGTGACTCCCACATTTTAACCCTTGACCTCGGCAGAGGCCACAACCGAGACGAGACGAAGGGACCGCTGGCGGGGACGTGAGTGGCGGGGGCGGGCGGCATGCGGCGAGCGGCGAGCGAGACGGAGAACAAGACAGGGGACGAGAGAGAGGGGGCGAGCACGTCGAGAGAACAACGAAAGACCAAAAAGAGAGCGCGCATGGCTCGGAGGTGGCGGTGGAGAGCTCCATTTTGCTGGATGCCGGGGTCGGGCGACGACGCCGGCGACTCGCTGTGTTGGTGTATTAGAGTGCCAGTGTGTGTGTGTGTGTGTGTGTGTACTTCAACCTTACTCTACGTTGTGCGAACACTTTGCCGCTTCACCAGTCACAACAAAAAAAATCACAAAACCAACAGCAACAACAACAGCATCATCATGAACAGCAGCAGCAATAACACCAACAACAATAATAACGATAATAAAAACAATAACAACAACAATTATTTATTGCTTTGCCGGCAAATTCTTGACTCAAAATGACAATAAATCATCAGCGAAAAAACACAGCGAAAAGGAAATAAAACGACAGACATCTCGCTGTCTGCGAGAGAACGAACGAGACAGGGAGTCAGTACGACAGAGATAGAGAGAGAGAGATAGTGAAGAAGCGAGGCTGGGACATTTGGGGTAAAAAAAGGCTTTCCTGAAGAAAACGCTTTCGTCTTCCAAAGACACCGAAGGTGGATAAAGAGAGGCCTTCCAAGGATTCGAGACGAGACCGAAGACGAGTGGAGAGGGGGGAGAAGAGAATGAGAGAGTCAGACTGAGGACCAGCGAAGGGAGGGGATCCCCAGTGGAAGTCACGACCAAATGTCGGGAGAAAATTCAGGGAAAGTTTCGGAAAGGTCTCAAAGGAACCTGATGGAACCAGAAGGACGTGATCTACTTGTTGCCCGCAAGGACTTCAGTGGCCGCCCCTTGTCTTTTACTCCTCCTTCACCTTTTAGTCCTGTGCATGGCCTTCCTCTTCCTGCTCCCCAGCCATCGCCGTCAGTGACATTTCACTTGTTACTTACATTTCCATACAAATGAACTGCCGTCGACTTTTTTCCATCGCACAGCTCGGCCAACAGCAACAGCAACAACAACAATGGGAACCCATCGGCCATCATCGCCATTTGATGTGAAGTTATTGTTGTTGCAGTCAAGAGGCTCATTGTTGTTGCACCGTTCCTGGCGACATTTACATCGGTTGTCATTGCCATTGCCGTTCGGCTCTCGGCCAATGGCTTTTGCCATAAACGACGATCGTCATCGCGGGACGATCATCGGAAGGCTCGGAATCTCCTTCGATCGCTCATTAAACGATCGTGTCGATGTGTGATCTTCATTTTCCACCACGAGAGAAAGAAAGAGCTCGTGGGAGAAGCGAAGCACAAGGAATGCAACGGAATGTAGGAAAATGTCTAGAAGGAGACAGAGAGAGAGGGAGAGCAAGGGAGCGAGATGATGGGAAGCATTTGCATATGATAATCTAAGTCGTGAAGTTGTCATTTGGCAAATTTTAACACGTCTCCTCCGCCTCGACTTTACGTCGACTTCGACGAGAGGATCCTCTTTCCTTCTTCTCTCTGTACCATGGCAGTCACAGGAAGACCACGGTTTTTTTCTATTTACTTTTTTGCGATTTTTGATTCTGTGAACACAATTCAGATTCCACCAAGTGCATTATTTTCATACTCTTCTACTTGTTGAATTTGTTATTTCTCTTGCTGGATCCTGAACAAATTTCCTCTATATGCATAAACAATTATTTTTAATTCTTACTGTTTATAAATTTAATTACTGATTTATTGATGTGTAATTTTTTATTTTTTATCTTATTTTTATTTTTTTTATTTCTATGTATATATTATTTTTTATTATGATTTTTATAAGGCCTCGTCTTGAGATCGTCAAAAGTTATGCCTACAATTAATGAGAAACGTGTCGAACGGGGGACCACGAGGGCACCTCGTTTGGCAATTCCTCCCCCATCCCTTCCACTTGCCACCCCTTGGTTATGAAGTAAGTTGCACGTTTTTCCACCAAAAACAAAAATAAAAGATATAACAACAACACTTTCTGGAAACAAGGTCCAACTTCCTTCCCATTGACACTCGAGGCTCGAGCGGCGATCGTGACTTTGAAAATGTGTTTCAGTCGTTGTTCTTATGATTTTCGTTGTCGTAGTTCGCGCAGATATTGTTGTAAATATTCAGCGGCTGCACTTCTCTTGTTGTTGTCATATTTGTTGTTGTTGCCCTCAGCTGTTCGTTGTCGCCGTCGTTTGCATACGAAATGCGTCAAAATCTTTGTCATGTCCGACGCATCCTCACCAGGGACGCCTCTCCCTCTCTCTGTCACGCGTCTTCTCCCGCTCTCTCTCACCAAATACCGTCAGCTCTCTCTGTCTCTCTCTCCAACATCGAACTTGCCACTGCTTTTATTGACCATTCGCTGGGAATTTTTGCACAACAACAACAACGGCAATATGATGATGTTGCTGATGCTCATTGGCGAAGTGTTGTTGCTCCATGTTGTGGATCATTGTCATTGTCATTGTTGTTACTGTGGTTGGTTGTTCTTTGTTGTTGTAGTAGTAGTTGTTGTTGTTGTTGGGGAATGTCAAAATCGTGTGCTCAGTCCAAACTTTGCCATTGTTTAGAAGTCGTCGAAAATCGCAAAAACACGAGAAACAAAAGCGCAAAAAATAAAACCAAAAAATCTGCAATCACAACAAAAACTCTTCAACAACAACAATAGTCTGCTTTGTATTTTTACATTTTTTTTTATTTTTGGTTACTTAAAATCGAGCTTTGGGTCCATTGCGTGCGGAGAAAGTTTTCATTGTGTGGAGCACGAAATGTGATGACAACAACACCAACAACAAAAAGCAACCAGAACAACAACAACGACAACCAGAGCATCAACAGCAAAATCTCAAAATGGCAACAACAATGGCGACATCGATAAAACAACAACCTGTTAGACTGAATTTCTCACCAACCACTTCAGCGGACATCAACCAATACAACAACAACAATTGTTAGAGTTGCCAAAAAAATTTAACAATTTGCAAAAAATGCTCCTGATATTCACGTATGGCTGCGTGTGTGTGTGTGTGTGTTTGTGCTCTGTGACTTTCAAGTGATCTTATTAAAATATCATCAACAGGCAGCAACGGCAACAGCGGTGGCATCAACAATAGCAACCTGTCAATTGAAAATTTACATAGTTTCACTTTCGGAATTTTGTTGTTGTTGTTGTCATTGCTGGCATTTTCTTTGTTGTTGTTGCTACACTCGGTGCTTCTGCTTCTCTGTTGCCGGCGATGATCTTCGAAATCCCTCCAAATGCGGGTCCACATTTCACTTCAAACACAATTTAAATGCCTTGTCATGGCTGCCACACAAACGGTAACACACACGCACACACACACACAAACACTCACACGCTCACTCAATGTGGCCATTCAAAGCCACACACTCGATCGCACGGTGTCTCGCACAAATCTTCTCCAGTGAAGATCATCGACGATCGTCGTCGTGGCTACTGTTTGCGAGATGCAGGAGCAGCAACAACAACAACAACAGCGATGATAACGACAACAACAACAACAGCAGCAACACCAGCCACCATCGCCGGTCATAATTGTGAATTACGAGTTTGCATATGACAAGATACGTGTAGTTGTAAATGTCTGCGTGCGGATTCGCATTGCGAGAAATCCATGGAAAATGTCAAGTGTTCGGCAGCAGCTCGCGATCGCTTCTCTGATCGCTCCATGGAGATTCATACATGTGGGAGATGATTTTGGTCGATGGGGGAAAAAGTGCTGAAATGGTTTCGATTTCACAACGGCAGGTTGAAATCGAGAGTGAGATGCGTCCATCAAATTATTTTATGAACTTGAAGATTAATTATAGATTGATTGCTGGGATCGCAAAGTGACCGGTTGATATAATGGTGAAATGACCTTTACCATTACCGTTATGGCAACCATTGTGCACAGGTTTTGTTAACCTTTCGGGGATCTTCGGCGATGTTATTGGCGAGGGTCATCAGACATCAAAGTGAACCTTTTAGCACATGAGGCCCGATCCATTTCAGATCTGATCTGATGATCGGACCATAACTTGTTAGTATTTGGGTTGAGGGAACGGTTGTTAACAACAACGCCGAAGTGAAGGACGCCGGTTTCGATTTCTGCGAGAGTTTGAAAAGTGAAGTGATCGAGCAACCGATAACGTACTTCAAAAAATTGCACCTTTTTCTATCCACGATCCTGTTCACAACATTTTTAATTTTAATTTCTGCCTCAGGATCTAGACAGAAACTCCCTGGATGTTTTCTTTCCTCAATTTGGAAGTTCATCCTGATCCTGTCGGCGCTCCAGCAACCATCCGTTCGATCCTTAGCAGCCCACATACCTCTATCTTTCTCCTTCTTTCTCGAAAACGCATCGTCGTGAGATCATCATCGTGTGGTCTTCGCCACCAACCGTCGGCCGCGCCAGAAAAGATGGCGCTCGCACGATCGCCACATGACGCGACACAGCCACGATCGACGCAGAGAAAACGGAGACGAAGACAGAAAGCATTAAAAAGGAGATAAAAAAACGAAATGAGACGCTGCTGGAGCAGAAGAGAAGACGATTGATAAAGACAAAAACCACAATGGAGGACAAAGAGGGAGCGGAGAGGAGCCGAAGCATGGTCGCAGTGGAAGGTGCGGTGCGCTGTTCAACTTAATTAGAATAAAAGTTGTTGATAATTGAAGTGGACCGCACTGGCAGCCAAGTGCGGGGGCGGGGGCGGAAGAGAAGAGACAAATAGATGAGAAGAAATTGTGGATACAAATAATAGAGGAAGAGAGAGGGGAGAGAAAATAGAAAAAAATTGTGAACGAAATTTAAGTAAGAAAAAAACAAATATAAAATTCAAGCAAGAATGGGAGAAGTTGGAACAAATATAAATAGTAAAAATGGAAACAAAAAATATAAACATAATTCAAAAAGTAGTAGTAGAAAAACTCATAACAGAAATAAAAAGGAAATAGAAAACTATTTACAAAACTTGAAAATAATGTGCAAAATATGCGGATGTAATGAAAATAATGAATTTCAGGTGAAACTTTTTCAATCCCATCCGCCTGCTGAGTGACGGACAGATGAGCGGACGGACGGACACACACGCCGATAGACAGTTAGACAGAGGGACGGACTGGGAGGTGGACCGGGAGGCGGACTGAGCGATGTATGGGTGGACCGAGCGAGACGACGCGCCTGATCCAGTTGCGCATGTGCGGCGCCGATTGAGACAAAGGCAGCGACGGCGACGAAGACGACGGTTGGACACGATCGTGGTCGGCGTCGTCGTCGTCGTCGTCGCCGTCGCCTCGAATTATGATGCGACAGATTTTCTAATTTCTATGCAAATATCATTGTTGTTGTTGTTCGCATGTCCGTTTTGTTTTTGCTTTTATAATATTGTGGCTTTCTTGCTGTCGAAATTAATTAGAGTACAGAAAAAGCAGAGTGAATGAGATTTTTTTCAGCTCTCGGGTTTCACCTGGTCTCGATCGGTTGGCGGCAGCGTTGGATCCACCAACTGAAGCACCGACGTCCACTCGATAGTGAGTGAGAAAGTGTTGCATCCATGCTTGTGGTTTTATTTTATTTTTACCAACATTTTTTTTTGCACTCTGTCTCCACCGCCACCCAGGGCAACCAGGAAACCCCGATTTTTCATTTTTTCGCTCTCTCTCTCTCTCTGCATATTGTCTTCCACTTCTCGCACACCTCTTTTTGTCCTGTCACTCAATTGTGCGGAGCGGTCAACACGTGTTGTTGTAAATCATTCAGCATTGTTATTGTAATTGTCGATCGACCTATTCACCTACATCGCTGGAGCGTTGGTGGTTGCTGTTGCTGTTGCTGCTGGGTTGTGGTTTGCGAGCCAAAGTTGGTCATCGCCAGGAAATGTTTCAATCGATGGTGTCGCCATTGTGAACACCATTGTTGTTGTTGCAAGTTGTCTCTTTGCTGGCAGTCTATTTTTTGTTGTTGTTGTTGTTTTGAACATTTATTTTTCTGCTGTCATATTTTGGTTATCTATATTTTGGTTGTCACCTCTAGGTTGTTGTCTTATGGTTGTCGCCTTTTCGTTGTCACCCTCTGGATGTTGCCTTATTGTCACTTTATGGTTTTCACCTTCTAGTTGCTGCTTATTCGTTGTCCCCTTTTGGGTGCAGTTTCTCCGATGTTGTCGTGTTGTTCGCCAATTGTTGTTTATTGCTGGCGGTCTCTTGGTCTCGCTGCTTCCCATTGCGTGCTTAACATTTTCCGTGGGACTTCCTGCCGACCCATGTGACCCGCTCTGGAGCCACGCCCGGATTTCGCGCTCGCCTTCGAGCTCCCCATTTGGATTTTCGCTGCAACGAAGGTCGCAGCGCTCTGCAGACGAACGGCCGATCGATTCACCCGACCGACCTCTTTTCGCCGACCGGCTGGAAGACTCGCACAACCGCCTCGAAAGGAAATCGCACAGCGAGAGAATCGACAGGTGCGTGGGTGCCGCCTCCTTCAGCCATCGGCCCGCGACCCCGTCTCCCCCACCCCCTCTCGCCACAGGCTCCTTCCCTCGGATTCGACTCCGCGGTCTCGGCACCATGGCCTGGTGAACAACGCGTCGTCGTCGTCGTCGACGACTTCGTTCGCTGTCTTCGGTCTCCGGGGCCATCGATCAAAAATGTGCAGCGGGCGAATCGCAACAACACAACAGCAGCAGCAACAACAACAAATGCACACCAGCAGAAGAACAAGCAGAACAGCACTAACAACAACAACTACAACAACAACTAAAATGCCTTCAACTACAAATCACTCGGAAAGCAACAACATCGCCATCGCCATCGCCATCACCATCAACTAAAACACCAACAATAACGATAACAATAAATATTCGACAAATAGCTTCAACACCCGCCACCATCGCAAACACCACAACAACAACAATATTGATAGTAACAACAAAACAGCAACAACTCGTACAAGCTCAATGAATTTTATTGTGAATTATGAGAACCCACAAAGCCTTTCTTTCGCTCAGCCTCGTTTCTGGCGTTTCGATTCTTTCGCGGCGAGGATGCAAAACTGTCGGTTGCCGCCCCCTGCCCTTCCCCGCCACACCCCCTGCGCCCCACGCCCCCGCGGAACAACAACAAGGGCAAGAGCAAGAGCAAGAGCAAGTTCATCATAGGCTCAGGGTTGCCACATTGTTGTGTGTGGCGGAGGATGCAGAGGAGGAGGAGCCATAAATCACCGATTGATGGCAAAACGAAAGCCGACAAACGCAACCACAACAACAACAATGCCCTAGCCATCAACAGGATTCACAACAACAACTTTACTCGACATCATTTCCACAACAACATTAAAGTTTTTCATCACCTTTTTTGCATAAATTTCTCCATTCTCTCTCAGAATTCATATTCGTTGTTTAAGCCTTCAATATCTATGCATTTTGATGCTCTTCTTCTTCTTCTTGCAGGGTTCTCCGTTAATGTTGCCGGGCATTTTTGATGCACTTCTCACAACATACTCAGAGCTCCGAACTTGGTAACAAATCATGATGGACTCTCTCGCCATCGTCATCATCACAAGCGTCGTGATCATCATCACCAACATCAAGCGGACGAACGGACCGGTGGACCACAGAAACCAATTGTTCGCTCCACCTCCTTCTCAAAATTCTCTGGCTCATCAGCTCTATCCTTATCCTGCTCCTCTCCCATTCTCTCCTTTAATATTCACACCTCTCCCATGCGCTGCTCTCCTCTTCACTCCCTTCCCCTTGTCTCCTCAACTTTCCTCTTTGCGCCTTACTCCAATCCACTGCTCTTCCCACTTCTGATCAACGCCTTAAACCTCCATTCCATCGGACTCCGCGTCGTCCTCCCAAACTCATCGCCTCATCCCGGTCCTGGTTCTTGCTCCTGCCTTTGCCCTCCTCCTTCTCCCTCTCCCCATCGCCATCCATGTCCTCTCTCCGTCTCTCGTGCACCCTTCGGCACCATCGACGTTTTGCATGCCGCGAAATGCGTTTCTACAAATTTGCATTTAACAACAACATCGACAACTGCAACAACATGCATCGACAGCATCAACTTCACCATCATCGCACCACAAAAACAACATCAACAACAACAACAACAACTTCGGTTACGATCTGAGGAATGGTATTGAATAAGAATTATTATGCTTTCGTCCAAATATAATAAAAACCATATTTTTGTTTCACATTCTTCTCAGTCTTAGACTTCGACAACTTGTTCGTTGCATCGTAGCTGTTGTTATTGTTGTAGTGGTTTATGTTGTTCTTGGTGCTTTAGTTGTTCTTGGCCATATGCAATTTACATAGCCAGGTAACGCTGTGTGCCTTATGCTAGGATCCAAGGTAATAAATTGCAACAAGTACTGCAACAACACTGAAGCCACAACTGAATGGGAACAAGAACAAAATCAACATCTACAAAAACAACAAGAACAACAAGTTGAATGAGAACAAAAAACAACAACTACTACAACAAGAACGACAAGACCCATCACTACCAATCATCGTCCATGGACCTTCACAAGTTGATGGACTCGAGTCAAAGTCAAGTTGAAGTCAAAGTTATTGCCAAGATCAATTCATATCGATTCTCCTTCTTCGTCATCTACTTCTACATCAAGTTGAACTTCTTCTGCATGTCGATGCCTCGTCGATCGTTGAGTTCTAGTTGTTGTAGGTGGAAGATCTTCTTGTTGTGGCTGCTGTGCCACAGTGGTTTGTTCGGAAATTTGTATATCCTTCTCGACCCACAGAGAGAGAGAGAAAGAGAGCGAGAGAGAGAGAGAGGGTAGAGGGGGGGGGGGGGGGGCGAGACAGACGGACAAGACAGACAAGTGGAAGAATTATTTCTTCGATTTAATGAATTATGATCCAGACGCTGTGGCAGGTTGCGATGCCCAACGGCCAACTCTTTCTTTAGCTCTACTTTTTCTTCTCCTTCTGCGGGCTCTTCCAGAGTACAGCAAAACATCAATAACAACAGAAACAAGAACAAACAACTCCGATGAAGGCCAAATCGCGGTCAACTCACGCGGCTTGTGGAAAGCTTGAGCCTCCTGCGATGGTCGGCGTCGATCGTGCGTTTCGATCTCCTGCGCCGGGCCCCATTTCTCTCGGATGTCGGATGTCAAGAAACGCACCCCCATTCGACACGCCCAACTGTCGCACCGAATCGCCCCACGTTGCTCTTTTTTCGTCCTCTCTCTCTCGCTCTCTCTGCCCGCGTCCCTCGTTGCGCTCCTTCGCGGCAACGACCGGCTCTCGGCCTAAACAACACCGATCCGGCACAGGTCGCTTTCTATTCGCGTCTCGAAATCAGAACAAATCTTTCTCTCGCATAGATCACGGACCCAGTCACGGATAGACAGGCGCCCGGCAGACAGCGCCTGAGACGCCCGGCCGGACAGACGTGGATGGGGAGACAAAGGCAAACCAGGTGAAATGCAAATGGGCCGGCGACCGTCCCCCTGTCTGGATTTCTGTGAACAGACCCTATGCGTGTATGTGTGTCGGTTCATTTGAATGTCTGTCTCGTGAATGTCCGTCCCATGAAAGTCCGTCCGTCGCTCGACTATGCTGTCAGCTGCGACATTGATATTTAAGCCAGATTCAAATTCCACATCAGCCAATTAATAATTGTTTTCTCTCCATTGCGGCTTTCGTTACGCTTGTCTCCTTTGTTGTCGTTCTAGTTGTAGATCTTGTTTTGTTATTGTTTCGATTGTCTCTTTATCTCTCGCTCTCCCTGTAGTTCCTTCACTCTCTATAGTTCTCTTCCTCTCCCTCCTCCCTTACCTATTGATATTGTCCTCTTTTACTTTTATTAATTTATTAAATACATTTTTGTTTTCATTTTTGCTGCACGTTAAATTTGTTCTATGGGTTGTTGTTGTACGGACAATTTTTTTATATTGTGTTGTTGTCACAATCCTGTTGTTGCTGCTGTTTATCTTCCCAATCATCAAAGTGCTTGGCTCCAGTCTAGATTTATTTTTATAAATATATAATTTGTTTGTTGTTAGAGTAATGATAGTTGTAACTTGTAGTTGTTGTTATTGTTGTAGTTGCAACTATTATGATTGTCGACGATATTGTTGGTGTAATGGTTTTGCCTCGAAGCTGTGTACTTTGTTAATTCGGTTACCAATTTCGGCCAGCAGCCACATTGGCAACAGCAACAACAACGACAACGACAGCGCCATCGAACAACAGAAACAGGCAGCAGCAATAACAACGACAACAACAATGCAAACAATAGCAACAAGACTGCCTGCAACAACAACAACAACAATAACAACAAAGTTGCCACTGTGAGCGACGCAATCAAAATGCGATCGACTTCAAAAAGAGTTCAAGCTGAGAGACAGCCTGACAAATGACGAGAAAGGCAAAGCGACAGAGAAAGGGAGTGAGAGGAAAGGGGAGAGAGAAAGAGAGGTGAAGAGACAGATGCCAGATGACATAGGATGAGAAATAGAGACAGACTTATGGCCATAGGATAATCCCAGGAGCAAGGAGTTTTATCTTCGTGGCATGGTAAGTCATCCCGACATCGATGTCTGATGCCGCCGATGCTCCCTCGACCAGCACTGGCGGCATCCGACGAAGTGATCGCAGTGGATCTTCCAAAGTTGTGGAGACATCAAAATTCATGGACCACACTGAGCGAAAAGACAAGCGCATGAGATTTCTCCGGAGCCTTAATTCTTCTCACACATTTGTTTGATTAATAATCTAAATATTTGTTTTCTTTTTTGCTTCTCCGTGTACCGTTTGCCCTCTCGACCCCACCGAAGTCTCCATTCATCGACCTCTGGCTCCACCCCAGCCCCACTCTCCGCAACACCACTGAGCTCACCTTTACCTCCACCTCACCTCTGAACCGCCACGAGTTGAACCCCGAAATCGATATGCAAAAGGCGAAAGTCTCCTCTTTCTGCCATCGCTCAGCCATAAAGGCAGACAGACGAACGGGGAGATCTGAGACAGAGTGAGTCTCCATTATTATTGGACCTTTTATTTCATTATTTTATTATTGCAATAATTTTATTGTTATTATTATTACTTTGCTCTACTCTACTCTGCTCCCCGCAAAGCCAGCGACAGCAACAATAATACATTGGAACTGAAATCAATGCTCGGAAATAGTTCGAAGAATTCGAAAACCACCTTCACCGACCAAACCACCGTCACCTCCTTCGCCGCAATTTCTCCCGTTCCGAGGAGGGATCGAGACGGGGAACAGGGTGGTGCCGAGAGGAAGGAGGAGGCAGGAGGGTGGGGGCGGGCGAAGCTCTTGGAGTGCTCTTGAAATTATGCGGCAGTTAGCTACCAGATACCCTCCGATACCGCTGCCAGCCATTGGAGACGAGAAAAGGCGACGTCGCGTCCACCGTACACCGTCCTCCGTCCAGCGTCGACAAAGACAACACGAACCAGCAATAGCAACAACCACCCGGAGGAGCCTGAAGTAGTGTGGAAGAAAAGTAACAACAACACGAGATAATATGAAGACGAAAATGAAGAAAAAAATGGAAATAAACCGAAATATCTCCAAAAGATCTCCCCGAAAGCAGCTCTCGAGATGTTTGGATTGAAATGTGAAGCATCGACACCGGCCGATCTGCCACCAGCCAAGCCACCAGATGGCAGGTACCACGCTTCATCATCGTCATCGTCACCGTCATCATCATCGCCGAGCGGCCCAATCGAGCCGCGAGTACTTGGAGTATGGAGAAAGGGGAGCCGAGAGAGGGATCAAAGAGCGGGTGGTGAACCTGCATCGTGGTCTCTGCCTTCGCCGTCGCCGTCGTCGTCGTCGTCGTTGCGGTCGTCGCGGAGACAATGAAATAATTTCAATAATTGAACCAGACACCGAACTGGACCAGGCACGGGCTCGAATACCATCGACACCCCCGCCCCCTCAACCCCTCCCCGCCAGTCTCGTACTTGACCCTCGGGGACGGTTGGAACGCGTCTGGGCCGGCCCGGAGCTGTGGGTCCGAGACGGAGTCTGGCTGGCCTGAAGTTGAGCTATTAAATAGCTTCTTTTCGACCATGTGTGTCTTTGTTACTGTTAGGCGTTGTTGTTGTACCCCACGACGTGAGGCTGACGATGGCGATGGCGGTGTTGGCAATGGTGATGGTGATGCTGCTGGCGGTGGCTGTGGTCGTGGCGGTGGCAGCGATGAGGATGACGATGATGAAGTACTTTGGCCCAGAATCCAATTCGAATTCTTTAACAAATTCACTTGAAGTTCAAAGAAGAAACAAAAACAAGAAGCAAAAAAGAGAAACAAAAATAATAACAAATATAAACAAAAAATAACAAAAGTACACCAACAACAGCAACAAGTAAAAAATAACTCATTTAAAACGCATAAACAATGAAAACAATTTCCTATTGTTGTTGTTTAACATTATAATTCAGATGGCTATTGTTGTTGCTATACGATCCATTCGTAAATAAGCTATGAAAAATACATATCCATTTCTTTGGAAAAGCAAAATATTTAGAAATGATTCAAATTTTTTTGTTCACCTAAATATCAACAAAGAAGGAGACAAAGAGAGAAGATCGACAGGTCGAGGGAGATGGAGATGGAGACGGAGAGATTCGGTGGTCGAGGTGGAGGAGAGAAAAAACGTCTTTTGAGCTTTAGGTCAATTAAGAAATAATAAATTTTTGTAATAAAAGAAATAAAATAATCAACTGAAAAGAAAGAAAGTTTAGTTCAATTGCACGAGGGTGAACAAAAACAATGCCCAACAACAACAACTACAACAACAACAAAGTGTACGGCAACAACAGCACAAAAAGCCACGGATTAGGCTGCAGGCGAAGAATAACAGAGGTGTAATGGAAATAATGGAAAAGGAGAACACGAAAGAGACACGGAGGAAGGAAGGGGTCAACTTTTTTTGTCTCAGGTGGAGTGGAATTTAGAAAATTTGATTTCTTGAGGAAAAAACTGGTCATAAAGTAATGAAAAGAAATTGTTGAAAAAAGAGACAGTCGTGTAAAAAAATCTTGATCCTCATAAATCTTCTGGAAACATCATGAACCTGTCAGTGCTACGGGAATTAATCTTTGAAGAGATTTCTCTACAGGAATGAATCATTCAACTGGACTCCTCTTTCAATCGCTTATGCTGAAAATATTTTAGTAATAAAATGAAAAAAGAAAATTCAAATCATCCTCAAATTCAAGCTTGGTCAATATTTGTAAAGTTATGATGCTATATGTAAGCAGAGACAATTAATTCCGGACAAAGTCACGTGTAAAATAAGTCAATTTTCTTAGTGAGTTACTAATAAATAAAGCACTAAAAACACAAAACTTTCAAATATAGTGGGTCAACATTTGAATTTTGCGAAGGCAACTGGCTGCAGAAGAAGACTAAGAGGAAGCCATTTACCAAATTCATTTCCTGTGGAGATCACAATGGACAATTCTAAGATTCGATCCCCTGGGACTTGGTATTTCAGAAAATGTTGTCATCTCTGATGGGATCCTAGATCCGTGGGTTTATTGCATAACTGAGTAGACAACGTTGTTAGCCATGTTTGGCGGAAAAATTATGCTCTCGTTATGCCAGGAACAGGAACGAGTCAGTTGGAGAAATAAAACAATAAAATTCAAGCCCCGATCAACCCATTGCATCAAGTGTATGTTCGAGGATCAGAGGAGGAAACCAAAATCGGATTCAAATCCAAAGGCGAACACAAATTCTATGACTTTTGATATTTTATTTATTAACATATATTTTTGTGTTTTGTTTTTGCGTCCACCGATGACATTTATGGATCATAAACAGAGCAGACACCAGGAACGACAACAACAACTAACGACGAACGAGCAACAATATTGCATATGATTGAAGGGTTGTTGGCAGCAGCAGTTGGCAAGTCGCCTAACAACGTTAAATACCCCAGGGTACCAATTTACCACGAGTTGCTGTCAAGCGATTCTCCCTCCTCCTCCCCTGTTGCAACCCACATTCAGCTGTCTCTCTCATGCTCTGGAACCAAGGACTGGGCATCGAGAAGAGGAGAAGGAGTCGCAAGGAGCCGGAGGTAGAAACCCATGGGCCAAATGGGCCCATTACGCGAATGAATGCTGCGGGGTCTCATGAGGAGAACCCAACGACATCGATGAGACTGCGTGGGATTTCGAGACCAGCAGCGGGAGCCAATCCCATCCGAGGGAAGTACATCCTCCACGTCCGGGACGATCGGAAGTGCCTGTCCCTTTGATCCCACGAATGTCACCTTCGTCCACCGACGCCCCACCTTCGGTGTTCTGGCATTTCCCACCGCCCTCGCAGGAGGTGGGGAGACTAGTTTTCCCATCCTTCGACTCCCCGAGGTCCGATGAACGCAACACGTTCCCCGCTCGTAGGTCGCGGAGACCAACCCAATAAATATCAATTAATAAATATTCAGGAGCATGAAGCGACATCGACGAGCGGCTCCTGCTCCACATACAATAAATGTTTATTAATTGGTGAGCAACATCCTCTCGCATTCTTCTCCAATTCCCACTCCTGCTCCTCGTTCTTCGTCCATTAACGTTCTGCGGAGGATCAAACGAAAAAACCAATGCGGCGACAAACCCAAGATCGTGCGGCCGATGATGAGGTTCCCGCAGATCCCCAGCGGATCCTAACGATAATGGTGATGATTATGACGATGATCAACAAGGTGTGTTGCATTAATCACGGAACTTGGACCAACAACAAACAGACACGCTACTGAACAAAGCAACAACAACAAGAACGGCTCCCTCCATCATACGCATATCCTGTTGAACAAACGGTCGCACTTCCGATCCCGATCGAGGCGAAGAATTCCAAATTTAAATTTCAAATCACTTTGCACCTATTTTTCCCATGAGGAGACCAACAGGAGACGGGGATGGAAAAAGAGGGAAGAGAAGACGGACAGACAACAAACACCCTGAGGAGGATCCTGTGGGAATTCGGTGTCGGAAGGGCGCGGCGACGGCGATGGCGACGGCAACGACGACGACCTCGGGCGACGCCGATCCTGTCAGCGAGATCAACGAGAGGACGTGCGTGTGAGCGCGATCGAAGGGATCAACGAGGCGAACACGATGGAAATGATAAACAGGAGCTGACGAGAGAATGGGGGACGACGACGAGGTCGGAGGATATGGAGGAGAATGGAATGGATATTTAAATAAACAGAACATTGAGTGAAGGAATGGAAGGAGGAAAAAACGAAGGACGCACAAAAACCCGAAGGACAACAAATAAAGGAACAAAGGAAAAAAACGCAGAACAAACGAACAGGTTCATTTGTGAACACGTGAAACCTGAGCCAACGACCCGATCGCAGATCTTTGTCCCGGCCGCGCCTCCTGAAAACGGATCCCTTTGCCCAGTTCCTCGGGTGGATGTGATTGATCGGTGAGAACAGCGATGGATGCGTCCTGCGTGTGACCGCGATTTCTGTTATCACTGTTGTTGTACTCTGATGCCTCCCAGTTCAACGTCCCCAGTCCATTTCCCCATTGAACATGTGGGAAACTTTTCGCCAACGACATTTTCTGCCGCTCTGCGTAGGCGTCGCAGCAACAGTTGCTGCTCGTACGCACAATTTCTCTAAACGAGCGCCGTCTGTTCTGGATTCACCTCGGCTCGTTATCCTCCGTCTTCGTCTCCCACTGCCTCATTCACCTTCCCCTTGGCTTTCCTTTGGTGCTGCACTTGGCGATTATCGACTCTTGTTAATCTCCGCCGAGCAGCCACAACGCCAGCAGTGGCGACAACAGCAGCAACTGTAAGAAAATTGTTCACACAAAGCGTGCAAATAATAACACCATCTTCTCTAATGATCTCGAAAATTGTCTCCGTGGCTTTCATGACTTGCCAACAGCGGCTCCGTGGCTCGTGGTACTTGGACCCTGATCTGTAGCCAGGGTCTCTCTCCGACTCACCAGCCCGCGGTACCCGGTCCCTGTCCAAGGTCTGGTGGCCTGGCTGCATGCCTCTCGGGTTGCTTTGCCGCCAACTACTAATTGGGAAAATGATATTTGCGAACCGTAAGCGTGGAGGCTGCGATCTTAACTCACGCACACTCACGAGGCTTTTCGCTAACCACAACAACAACAATATTAACGCTTAAGACAAAAACAAAAACAGGAACAACGGCATCGCAAGTTGATATTGTTATTGTTGCCATGCGTGGTTTAATACGAGGAAATAAAACTCGGTTTAAATGCAGTTGTTGCTGCCGCTGCCGCTGCTGCTGCTGTTGCTGTTGCTTGGCTTTGGTCGCGCATTGAAGTTCATCCGATGACTTGGGCTTAAGCCGAGTGGCTCCACTGCACACTGGACGAAAACGCAGAGGACATCGTGAGTAAATGAGAATTGTTAATTTTCAAATATACATTTTTTACGATTGTTTCCCAGTGTACCGCAGGGAAAGGAGAGAGAGAAACTAAAGCCTTTTGCGAACTGGAGCATCCTTATTACAGCGGTCGTGTGTCTTTGTCTAGAGTTTCCCCCGCGGATCAATAAACGAAGCGGAGTGAAATCCAAAGGCCTGCAAGTGCGTAATCGATAATGAGACGAAGGAGGAGGGGGAGAAAGCGAAGAAGTTGCATGAGGGAGCTAACTAGGAACTGACTGTGGGTGAAAAGGATGGAAACTATAGGCGATGCCAGAAGATGCTTCGCCCTGAAGCAAAGTGTTGACGTCTGGTGTTGAGTTTCGTGGTCTTGACTGGAGGAGGCAGGCGCAGGTCCCGGCGCCAAAGACCAGAAGCGAATCGAGGAAAACCACAACGAGCTACACGTAAGGAAAAGAGACAGAGCGATGGATGCATAGAAGGAACCTAGTGGCGAGGTCAAACCCACGATCAGGCTAATGATGGAAATGTTCAATTGGAGCGAGAGAAAGCGTCGAGGGTTTCTGAGGTTTCACGGCTGTTATCAGGAGATTCGGAGAGAGGGGTAGGCAGAGGGGAAAATACTGAAGTACAGAAAGAGACGAAGCGAAGGAGGAGTAGATCGAGATCGAGATGGAGATGGTGATGGAGATCGAGGTGATGATTTCACTCAATTAGTGGAGTTTGAAAAATTACGAACTCATGTCGGCTTGGAGGCCTGTCGCACCCAGACCACAGGGCAGTCGTGTGGTCCGCAACCCGAGATCGCGCCGTATGAATATGCAAAATCTATATATAGATTGGGGGAAATACATGTGTTTGTGTATCGCATCGACATCGAAATCGAAATATATACACAGGGGCTCAAAAAATGTTGGATGTTGAACTTTACGATTTGAAATTCGAAAACGAGGCCCGCGATACGCTGGCCTAAAGTGCCGGACGGACGCCGACAGGCGGGCAGCCAGACAGACAGAGGAGAGCCCAACGACAGACAGTCGGACGGACAGCCAGCCGTACACACGGAGGACAGACCCACACCAACTCCAACACAGACACAGCGCCAGGTCGAGACTCCGAGCGAAACTTTCCAAACGCGGGCCGAAAGAGAGCTGCGGCAGGGAGATAAATGCAAGAGCAACACAAAGGAGAGACGCGATAGTGGTGGAAGGAGTGAGAGAGAGAGAGAGAGAGAGAGGGAGAGGGAGGGAGGAAGGGAGATGGGGGGAGAAAAAGTGAGATGGAAGAGAGAAACGCGATCGTCGCGATAACGTGCGCATTTGTTTGTCACGAAATATTGAAAAGCGCGATATTTTGCGCAAACCAATTGAATTGAATTAAAACAACAACAATACTAATAATAACAACAACTAACGCCACCACAACTACAACAACCAGAACAACAACAGCAACAGATCGAAGGGTCCCTTTTGCAATGAGGAGCCTGGCGAGCCAACAGGCAGGCAAGCAAAGGTAACGAGCCCTCTTTTGTTACCATTTAGGTTCGTATTAGAAATCGATTGCGAGATCGACGGAACGCGATCGGAAGAGCCCCGGCTCTCAACGCTGGAACGCTGGAGCTTGAGCTCGAGCTCCAGATCCACATCCAGAGCCCCGAACCCTGAGCCCCAGACCTCGAGCACTCCGAACCAACCTAAGCCCAAACCCCGAAAAACGAACCGTGGAAGCAAAATGCGTGAATATTAATTTTTTGTCGTCGTCGTCGTCGTCGTAGTTGTTGTTTCATTGTCTTCTATGGCTGTTGGTGTTGCTGTTGATCTTAGGGATCCACTGTAGCCCTCGATACCCTCGACACACGTGAGCCTCCGCGCCTGATGATCTAATTTGGCAAAAATTGTCGTGCATTTTTCTGTGTGTGGATATTGTCTCATATAGTATTGTTGTAGTTGTTGCTTGGGGTCTGTCGTCTACCTTCGAGAGGGTATTTAAATTCGTTGTTGTTGTTGCGGCTCGTGATGGTCGGGTAGGTAAGGTAAGGAGCAGCAAACGTACGTACGTTCGGGCCATATGTGCGATCAATTTGGAGTCAATAAAAGTGTGGTTCGTTCAGTTGGTTTTGTATTGCTATAGTTGTTGTTGTTGCTGTTGTTAATGTTGGTGTTGTTGTGCGATCAATTCAGTTCGATAATGAGTTTAGCGCACCCATTTTTCCTTCCTTCTCTTTCTTCGTCGTTATAGTTTCCTCTGCTCTTCCTGCTTCAGTTCCATCACCGTCGTTCCAGTCGTCGTCGGTTTGTCGTTTATTTTAATTTTTAATTTTAATAAGTTTTCAAGATGATCGCATACCGCTCTCTCATATCGATCGCACATGAACCGAACCGTGATTTACGTACGACGAATCTCTATTTTTCACTTCGTTTATTTTCTTCATCTCCCCGCCCTTCTCTCGATCAATCTTTTGTACTTTTCGAGGTATTGTGAAATGATGCGACGAGTTCAGCGCGGTTCAAGTCGGTCGAAGTCGTTTTCGTAGGTAATCGTTGCCGATCGGTCGATCGCGCAGGAAGCCCTTTTTGAAGGCGGAGCTGGGAGAAACCAAGCATAGATGGGCAGGAAGTTGTGGTGATATTATTATTTCATATATGATTTTGAAAATATTTCTCTAAACAAAAATATAAAAAGGAAATAAATGTTTCCAAATTATATATGTTCATAAATTGGATCCATAGTTATTTGCTTTTCAAATTCAATTTTGACTTGTATAGATTTTCAGGAAGTCTTCAAGACTATTCTACTAAGTGATATGACATTCGGTATTCTTCACATATTTAATATAAAACTTCCAACATTCACTTTGGATTTTCCTCATATTAAAAAGATGAAAAATGAGAATTGTAATTCTAATAAAAATTTGTTTCATATGAGAAATTAAATGGTATTCAAATAGATTCAATTAAACTAATTTCGTATTCAAAAAAGAAAAATGTTCAATCGTCCTGATTTATTCATTGAACACTAAAGTAAGAACAAAGTGAAACATAGAATTTCAAAATGTAAATGTTTATGAATTTGCATACATCATGATAAAACTTCCGTTTATCATAAGAAACATTTTAAAATATCGACTTTCGACAAATGAACTCCCGCTGAAATGAATATTGAAGAAAAAGATGAAGATTTAATTTAGCAGTAATATTGATTTTATATTGTTTTCATTTTGAATCGTGTGGGTTTTTTAAATAAATAATTTCTTATAAACTAGAAAACATTTGCAGTATAAAAATATTCTTAAAAAAATATCGTATGATTTTTGTCTCTTTTGATACATGCTTACATTCGATTTATAGTAAATAGTTATATATATAAAAAATATAGATATTGCTTAAGAATACCATTGTCTTCCGTGTGTTTGTTTGTTTGGTGCTTAGAAAAGTAATTCGATGTTACTTAACGTAGGTTACAATATTTACAAATTGTCTTTGTGAATTTACATTTTTACAGGATTCAGTGAGAAATCGCCGGGATTTTTTCTCTGGCACTCGAAGCCACTGCCGCGAGGATTTAGCAAAAAGTAGAAAAGTAGAATTTCTCTCTTTCACCTCTCTTGTGTAGTGAAACCTGACTAGAGGATCAATTGATGGTTTGAATGATCGATTGTGGTTGTGGGATTTTGCGGCTCGACACCTCGTGTCCTCGGACCCCAGCTCCAGAAGGAACGTCGTCGTCTCCATGATGTAGGAACTAATTTTTGGTGCAAATGGCAAGCTCGGAAGAAATTCTCGTTCGCCCCCCGGTCGCGTCTAGTGCTCAGCATAGACGGTGGAGTAGCCGGCCATGTCCGGGGACGTGGGCGAGCCCTGGGAGGCGGCGCCGCCGGGGCAGCCGCCCTCCGAGTGCTTCGTGAGCAGCGACATGCGCGAGAAGGTCTTCGAGCAGCTGGTGCATGAGTACTTCTTGATGTCCGAGTGGGTCTGGAGGTGGGCGCGCAGGTTGGAGCGGTCGGCGAAGGCGCGATGGCAGTGCTGGCAGCTGAAGGGCTTCTCGCCGGTGTGCGTCCGGATGTGGCCCTGCAGCAGCCACGGCCGCGAGAAGGCCTTGCCGCAGATGTTGCACTTGCAGGGCAGCGTGTGGGTGCGGATGTGCATCTTGAGGGCCCCCAGTGAGACGTAGGTCTTGTCGCAGTCCTTGCAGCTGAACGACTTCTTCACCTGGTTGCCCTCGGCGGCCGGGCAGTGGAACTGCTGGTGCTTGGTGAGGCCCGAGAAGGTCGAGTAGGACTTCTGGCAGTCGGGGCACTTGTAGCGAGGCGGGAAGCTCTTGTCCTTGCTCTTGCCCACTGCCCCCGCTCCTGAGGACGACGAGGACGTGCTGGACGCGGCCGAGGAGATCGCGTTCGACGAGGCGGTGTCGAGGTGGGTGTGCGTGAGGTTCTCGTCGCTGGAGCAGACGGAGCCGGCCGACGTCTTCGACTCGACGCGGGCCGCCTGGTGCAGGTGGTGGTGGTGCTGGTGCTGGTGATGGCTCTTCACCGAGAGGTCCTCGGGCAGCGAGGAGCAGTTCGAGTCGGGCGTCAGCGAGCGCATCGAGTAGTAGGAGGAGTCCGAGTAGGCGGGCGAGATGGGGGCGTGGTGCTGCTGCGACTGCTGGGCATGCAGGCCGTGGTGCTGGTGATGGTGGGGCGGCAGCGCCGGGTGGAAGCCGAGGGGATACGCCGTCTGGTGCTGGTGCTGGTGGTGGTGGTGCGGATGGTGCGGGTAGGCGGGCAGCGCTGGGTACGGCAGGAAGCGGTGCGGGTGGTGCGGCGACGAGGCCGACACCGACGACGGCGACGAGGGCGGCAGCTGGCGCACGCCGATCGGCCGGTGGATGATCTCGGAGCGCATCGGCGGCGACACCGAGCTGGCGCGGCCGTGCATGTAGTGGGGCGGCGGCGGCGACAGCGAGCCGATCGAGTCCGAGGGCGAGCTGGGCGACAGGAGGTCGCTGCGCAGCGGCGAGATCTGGGTGGCGGCCGCGGCCAGGTGCGGGTTGTTGATCGTGCGGTAGAACTCGGCGGTGTAGGGCGACATGTGGAAGTTCCATGGCTGTATGCCATACTTGGGGTAGGTGGGCGTGGGCACCACCAGCCCGGCGGCAGCGGTGGCCGCGGCGGCAGCTGCGGCGGCAGCAGCCAGGGCCGCTGCCTGTGTCGTCGTCGTCGTTGGCGCCGGCGCCGGCGTCTTTGTCGCGGGGGAGGTTGCGGCGGTGGTGGTGGCGATGGACGCCGGGTGGTCGTCCTCGATGTCGACACAGTCGATCATCTCCTCGTCCTCGCAGTCGATGTCGTTGTCGTTGTCGTCGTCCTCGTCGTCGGTGCGATGGTCCACATCGACACCTTCGTCCTCGCAGCAGTCGCTCACGTTGATGTCCTCGCTGAGCTCGTCGCTGCCGCTGACGCTGATGGAGCTGCTGCTGACGACGATCGGGTCCTCGTCGGAGCTGGGAGACTTCTTGAGGCTCAGGTTCTCAGGCTGGTCGACGGCGGCGATGGCCGCGTGTTTCTCCACGATCGCCGCCTTGGCGCCGTCCTCGGAGTCGAACTGGTAGTGGACCGGGCGCTTCTTCAGCGGGCACCGGCTGTAGTTCTTCTCCACGAGCATATCCTCGATCGAGTGGATTTTCTTGCTGTTCATTGTGACACTTTGTTTTTGATAACGATTTTTTTAAATATTTTTATTTTCAACTCTTAGAGAGTTTGCTTTGTCGGCGTTGTCTTTGCACTTGCGATTGTTTTTCTCGATTGGATTGATTTTTATTTGAATTTTCTTTTTGTTCTGTGTAAATCCTTGTGGTTGATGGAAAAGTTCCTCACGTCACTCACGAATGTTTTTCATCGTTGAAATGCGATTTGTGTTTTTGTCTTATGATTTGAATGATCAGATCATTGCAGAGCGAGAGGGGCGAGAGAAGAGGCGATGCGCACGCAGGCGGAGGCAACGAAGAACTGTGCTAGAGCAGCTCCCCGAGTCGGCTTTTATACCATCGGGCCGTGTCCCGGCCCGCGTCTGGGCTGCGGGCTCTCAACCACCCGTATGCATTCTCTCTCTCCGAAAAACCAGATCTCGCGCTCTCTCGCCACCCAGATCCCGCTCTCTCGGCGGCCGCTCGCTCTCTCTTTCCGTCCACGGCTGCCCTCGGCACATGGCCCGGCTTATGTTCTGCGTGCAACCAATCGGCCGGCCGACCGCTGCACGTCCGTCCGGCCGTCCGTCGCCCTGTCTGTCCGCGCCTATGTTTCCGAACCTGTTCTGTGCTCGTCCACGCTTGATGTCGCTTGTGCGCGTGCCGCCGTCGCCGACGAGCAGCTGTCCGTCCGTCCACCGGCTGGCCGTCTATGGACGTGACTGTGGCTGAGACTGCGGCTGCGACTGCGACTGTGTGCGTGGCTGGAGCCGTCTGCGCCAATCAGCTGTATAGACAATACAGCAGCAACAGAGCCGATGGAAAATCACATCGACACGTTGTTGTTCGTTCGAGAGCTGAATCTCGCTCTTGGATGTGGACTGGATGAAGTCGTCGTCTCTCTTTTCGTTCTCGAGTTTGGATATCGAGTACTCTCCGTGGGCTTCTCTTCGTCCAGCTGTTCTGCACACTGTTCCGCTCTGCTAAGTCTCTCCCTCTCTCTGTCGGTCGGTTCCAATCGAGATCCCCTCGACTTGAGGCACGGTGCGCGAGCGGCTTCCGAGTCGCCGACACGCGCTCCGACAGGATCCGCGTCCTGCGCTCGGGCCGCGGCGTCGGCGTCAGGTTAAAAATAGCAATGCTTGAGCGAGTAGGAGAAGCGGATCCTGGCGTGGACAGGTGGTGGTCGTCGTGGTGCTGGGGGTTGCAGGCTGTGGTCCGAGGTGCTATGCGGTGGTAGGAGGAGGTTCTGCTACCGAACGGAGGTCCTGAAGCGGGCGGCATCGAAAGCAACAGCTCTGGAACTTTGGGACTTGGTTTATGAATGAGGATTCCGTATAAAAATTAAAAGAATTTCCGTTTTCAGTTGAAAATATTTCGTGACAGGATTTCCTCAATAGTGGGACGATGCCGGCTTCCACCCCCAACCGCCCGCCTCGTGCTCAACCCTCGTCTCTTCATCGGCCTCTCTTCCCATTTCCAATCTAAGTTCCATGTCATTCCTTCAGTCTTAAGAGCGCGCGCTGCTGGAACTCGTCCTCCACTCCAATCAGTTGCATGCCCACGGACCTCTTCCACTCGCTTCCAGTGTTCCATTCCGCTGTCGTTCCTCATCGCAACGTGAAGAGCAGCAACCCTGAATCTCTTTATAGATCCATGCTCTTTGCCTTCGGAATCTTAGAGCACTCTCACTCACCCTGCTCTCTGCTGCTGTTCTCTCCGATTTCCGAATCCACGGCTCGTATCGGTGAACAATCGGTCTCGTTTGTTGACTCATATTCCTGTCGTTTGTTGTCACTGGTTGTTGTTGTCGGTCGAGCTAGTTGTTGTTGTCCAGTGATCGGCACCAGGCACCGAGTCCAGGTGTGCGCTGTTTCCATTAGAAGACTCGACACTAGACACTAGGGACATAGGAACAGGAAAAAGAGAGAGATATATTGGGTACGAAAGACAGACTAGACTGGGCTGTAGACAGCGACAAGCGACAAATATTGTTTCCTTAGTCTCCTACATAAATATCGCACACAATATACTAACAATAGTACGAGCGGTTTCAGACGACAGTCGACGACTTGCTCCAGCCCCAGCTCCATTGTTTCTTCCCCAGGGACAAAGGTGTGGGATCCAATCGATCGGGTCTTGTAGCTATTATCTAAACGCCGCAGATCGAATCTTGACGCCAGTCAAACCTGGGAGGTTACCTTCGTCTCGTATTGGTTTCCTTCGTCTCTATTCTGGTTGCCTCGCTCTCTATATGACCGCCTCCATCCTATACTGCCATAATTAGTCGTTATCAAAATCTTACGTTGGCTCCATCGGCTCCACCAATCGACATCTGTCTAATTAGAGAGTTGGGCCCGATCAATAATTACTGATCTTCCCCGGGATGATGAAGCACATCCACGATGTGTCTCTTTCTCCTCTCTCCTCCTCTCCGTCCCCGTCTCTGGGGAGATGCTCTTCAGGGCTAATCTCCTCCGAGCGACTTCTGGCACACTTCCATGCTTTTCCATCTCCATTTCCTTCGCCATCCTTCCTCTTCGGCGGCCCGTTTCTTCACATTTTCATGCCTCCAGCTTAGTGTTCTCTCGTTGCATCTGCACACCTTGCCGGCGACCAGATTCCTGCAGTTGCTGCTCTCAATTCACATCGATTCTATGGCTTGTTTCCTATATCCTATTTGCGGATCCTCCTCCGGCTCCTGCCCTTGTTCCGCTTCTTAGATTTCAAATACAAATACACAGCTCATCCTCATCTGCAGCTCTCATTCTGATGGTCTCTTTCGCCCACTAGTCCTGTCCCTGTCTGTGTTGGTGGAGTTTTACAGTTATTACACTGCATCCTGTGAGTCCGTGACAGGGGCCAACGGTTTTTATTATCACTTACGATATTTTATAACTTTTTGTGGTAATTCAATATCTTCCGACAGGATATCGTCGATATTGGGGATGAATTTTGCCTCCATCAACGATGTCCTGTCCTAGATGCCTGAATTGAAATCAGATGTTGGACCAAACGGTGGCCGTGGAGGGGTCAGAGATGTTTCTCAGAGATGATCACGATTGGAAATGACCTTTAATTGATTTGCGGACTGGACCGGAAGCGGAAGTTAACGGAAATTGGGGAACGGTCTGACTCCAAGGTGGAAACCAGAGTTAGGTTATAAGGTAATGAATGAAAAACAGCAAGAATTCCACGATTGAGCTGTGAGAAAAAATGCTATTGATTCCGGAAGTTCATTTCCTGATGGAAGGAAGCCTTGAAATCAATTGCAACTGCCCTTTATTAATTAAATAATTATGATAAAATTAACCTGGTTCCGTTAAAGGATACCATGATGCATCACTGGATGATCAACAATCGGGTAGATCCATCGATCACCGCCAGCAAATGATATCCTTTCCACCTCCGAACCTTCACATGTTCGGAAGACGTATCGCTAATCACATTGTGAAACCCCATCACGTCGCAGGACGACACGAGGCAGATACCTCATGAGCCTACAACTATTGTCCCATTACCAAATTACGTGCAACAAATCACGGCAATGCCACCCTTAAAGCATCGTGCTCTTTCAAGTTACGGGGTCGCGAGGGGTGGGGACGGAACGTTATAAACGCGTGATGATTAATTATTTTGCCGCAAATCATAACGAATGACGACGGTGCGATCGGTTGCATCTGCCTTCGCTACTGCTGTGATCAGCAAAAATATTGAAATATTACCACCAACAACGGTCAAATAGCACAAACAACAGCAAAGTAGCATCACCAACAATAATGAAAGATCACCACCAACAACAATAATGTACCACTAACAGTTAGTGCCTCTTTAACAATACCTCCACCACCAGAAATAATACTAGGATATGCAACAAACCCTCTACCGCATTCTGTACAACAATGAAATTTCAATTTCCAACCGTCACTCGAGTCGTCATTCGAATTTCCATAGTTCACCCCATCTACCTCTCTCTGTCTGTAACTCTATCGGGTCGCATCTCAACGCCACAACGACGACTACGACGCCAAAAGGCAGTTGCTGCAAAAATATTCCCCGCACATGCCGAAGCAACCCTCGCCATAGGCGCCGTCTGCACATGCGCAGTGGTCCGAACAACACGGCGCACATGTCATGAAAATTCCACCGCTTTCGCCGCACACACGAAACGCACTCAGGGCGAGGGTCGGGGACTTGCGAGGGGTTCGCGGCCCCGTGGAAAGTAGGGTGGAGAATCAAGAATATGCGACTCCAGTCCCGGTGTTCGAGGGGAAAACCCTGTGCAGGAGTAGTTGCTCTGCACTGGAGCCTCATCCCGCGACGTGATGAGTTGAGTGGCCAGTGGTGGCCCAACTGGGAGTATTTTTATCGTACAAAGGAGTCAAATTTTGGCAGCTCGTACTTGTTTTTTTCATTATCTGGCTCCGCTCCCTTTTCCACCTCTCCTCCGCCGCCACTTCATGTCACTCCACATTCCTCGCGAGGCTGACTGAGGGGTCTGACATGAACGCATAGAGCACCATGGTAATTGAGTCGGTTGAGTGATGGACAAATGAGTTCGAGGTAGGGGGAGAGCAGAACGAACTATAGTAAAGTGGCATCTGGCATGTGCCGCACCAAACCAACAAAATACACTGCATATTTATAGAAATATTCTAAGGACAACAACTGTATTTTTGAAGGAACTGAAATTCCCAATTAACTTCGATCGACAAAGATTCCATTGGAAGTTGGTCGACCCCATAGTACCCTTATAGGCAACTCCAGGAATTTTCTCTCTCTCTCCCTCTTTTGCGAACTTCTGTGCACAATTAAACTAGGATATGATGTGGGTGGTCTCTACCTTGAGCAGAGATGATCTCTGGCACCTTGTTAACAAGAACTTTGTCATCGTCTCGATCATAGAGGGAAGTCTGGCCAGAAGCCCAGTAGGAGAAGACTTCAATGAAGAAGAACAAGTATGGAAACGAATTACAACAACACCAATAATTGATAAGATAAATCATGAAGCAGAGAAGCGGGGAGTCCGAGAGAGCACGAAAGACCGGCGAGGACTGCCACGAATACCACGAAATTGTAAAACACACCACGGGCGATGGACCGCCGAAGAGACCGACATGGCAGGCGACCCATGTCAATTAGGACGGTGTAAATAGTGCAAACCTACGACGACGAAGACGAGGACAACGGTCCAATTTATGCAGGTACCTTTTTGGCACTTGCCAGCAGAATTCTTCCATGTGGTTCTTATCTTGGTGCGGCTGACCGTCGATGATCTGTGATAAGGATGGACCTGCAATGTTCTGGGGTTTGATTTTGGTCGTGGCCTTTACCCTGGTTCGTTTCTGCTGGTTGTCGCCGAGGGGCGATGGAGGGGTTTCTAGGGAAAACTAAACTGCATAAATTATGTCGTTAAGGCCGGCATCGGACCGAATCGCAGTCGCAATTAGTCGTCGGTTAACATGGTTGGCACACGATCAACTCCACCTGATCCGTTATCGCTCTCTGCATCGACGTCCCGTAGCGAAGATCTGGCAAGGAAGGGCGTAGGGAGGACGAGACTTAATTGCACCCTACCCTGGCGGATCCCTGCGGCGGCGTTGTTGGCCATGTTGCCAGCCTTGTTGGCGTGTGTGTGGTAGCCTCCTTCTCAGCTCCTCCTGCGACACCCTTCAAAATCACGGCTTCTAGGTTTCTCATCTGAATTCGATATTTCCCTCTTTACGCCCTGAAACTGTGTCAGTTGCCACGCGCATGCGCATCGTCCCGATGACCTTATTCAGTGCTCTTTCTTTCGATATTTTTGTGTCGCCGATGTCATTCTAAAAATAATCCACGATCCACTTCAAGAGCCATTTACGCACATGCAGTTGCCATTGACTTCGGGAATCCATTTCTTCGACATCCTGGAGGGAGTCTTAAGTGCTGTTCTTGATGCTGTTCTTGTCCCTGTCGAAGGTGATAGTATTCTTGTTGTTGTTTTTGTAGCCGTATTGGTGTTGGATGGCGTTGGATACAGAGCAATCGTTGTTGTTATTGTATTCCTGCCAGTAGGATTCCACTTGTGAACTGTCATCAATAAATTGACAACTTCGTATACAAAGTTGCGCACGCAGCGATATCGACCTCTTCAATATCAGCTCCTTTCCTCCAGAATCATCTTTCTTTCTTCTTTCCTTTTCCCTTCTCACTCTCTCCATTCTTTTTTCCTCCTCACTCTCTCTCCGTTCTCCTATCCTTCCAGGGACTCGTCGTCGTCATCTCCTTTTAATTCTCCCATACAACCGCTTGCACGCTTCTTCCTTCTTGCCTTCTATCATTAGTTGTTCTCATCTCCGGCATCTTCCACTCCGCCACTTCCTCTTCCACGGTATCTCTTTAGCTTCTCTTCTTCGCCCCCCGTCTCCCTCTCGCTCCCTCATAAATTTTCATCAAAGTGATATTATTTTTGGGGAATTTTTGGTAAGAGTCTCATCTTCACCTCAACCACTTCGCTGTCTCTGTCTCCCTCTCTGGTCGCTTTGCCACCCCAGTCGCCTCATCCTCTTCTCGCGGCAAGGTGTTGTCGTTGTCGCCATCAGTGCCCGAGCCTTGGCGACACTCGTGGAGACGGCGACGGCGACGACGACGCGAGCTGAAGTCATTGATATCCTGCGATAAGTGAAAGGCCGACTGCTGCTGTTGTTGTTGTTTTGAATTTGCGACTGTCACCGAGGGCGCTCGATTTACGAAGGAGGTTTACGAGAGACCGCGATTTTCCCCCCACTCCTCTGGTGCGTCCATGAAGTCGCTCGCGAAGGTTCCCCTGCCACAGATCGATCGCGATGAGCTCGCTGGGATTGGATGGGCCCGGAGGGATTCCACCGAGGTGTTAAATGTATTTCTCATTTTTGGACAAAATGATATTTAGACTATTTCACAGATTTTGTCTTCTTGAGGGTTCCTCGTTTTGCTTCCTTGTTGTTGTGAACTTGAGGTTCAGGTTGCTTGCTGTAGTTGTTGTTGTAGGTCATTGCAATTGTTGCTGCTGCTGCGCGATGTACAAAAAAATTAAAAAACCCAATACATTGAGGATATTGAATTTTTTATCGCTGTTGTTGTTATTTTTTCACTCCTCTCACTCGACTGCCTTGTAACACAGAGACCTAATTTTTGTTGTTGTCGATGGGGAATCATCGTTAACCCGAAGGTTCCTTGAGGTCAGACGGAGAGCATGGTCGGCGGCGACGATGCAGCCGCATTTTGCAATTATTGAGGGACTCAGTAACAACAACGACAACAACAAGAACAACAGAAACCACACCATTTCGACCAACATCCACTGCATCGATTTGCAACAGGCTCAAAATTCAATAATAAAAATGTGTCCAAAAAGTAATTTTCAATTTTATGGCCCCTGAGCTGCGAACGACGAACCTTAAACTCCGTCTCGACCGCAACCGCACCGGGTTAACCAGGCAGCACCGAACATCGAACACCGTCCACCGGACACGGACCCAACGCACACTTGTTAATTCATTTAGCGTTTTGTCTCCTCCCCCCCCACGCTCATCCTCTCGCCGTCGCCGGGGTTCCGCTTCCTCGCCATCCTTCCCATGCTCACCCCCAGCCCTCCTCCCCATCCTCCTCGTCCTCTTTCACCATCTTCAAAGTCGTCGTCATTTGGGAGGTTTGGTTTTCTCTTGACCCGCGAAGTCCTTTCGGCCCCTCCTCGTCGCCGGTCGTCATCGTCGTCGTCGGCGGAGTCCGGCGCGAGTCAAAACAACATCGGGTTCTACACGATTTTCGGTGCTGCTTCCAATAATAAGACAAATCTTATTACATGGCTTTGGAGGGCTTCGTGGCGAGCCCTGAGGGAGACGGCATGGAATGGGATGAGTTTCCAAAAGACTCCGATGGTTTCGTCGGTTTCGTTGACTCCAGTGATTCGCGAGCGAACGAGACAAAAGGTCAACCGTGACCCTTTTTCACCTGATTCTGTTGTTGTTGTTGGCGGATTCGTCTTAAAGGCGTTTCATTTAAAATGTCGTTAATAATTTGTTGCTCGCTGGTTGCAGTCGATGTCGATGCTCATGTTGTTGCTGATTTAATTGTAGTTGTTTCATCCTTTTTCATTGTTGTGTTCCCATTATTCATGTTGTTGTTGATGTTTTGGTTGTTGATGGTTCCTTGGGGTTCACGCATTCCTTTGGTTGATGCGAACGTGTCATAAAAAAGTTTTATTGCCCTCTCTTTTTCCTGAGAAGTTTTTTCTCTCTCAAGGATTCCGCCACTCCGACGCTCCTTTTGTCGGTTTGTTTCGACTTTTTTCGGAATAACTCAAATTTGAAGTTAATTTGGAAGTTAAATTTATTGCAAGGAAAAAATATTAAAATGAAAATAACTCAGATTTTGATGTATTTTTCAGGACTTGTCGATTTTTATGACCATTCCGTCAAACTGGTGAAAGTGGAGAAAGTGTTCGCGTGGAAGAAGAAAGTGAAGGCTTTGTCCTCGTTAAGGATTTTCGATTTTCAACCAGGACTTACTGATGGTCTTCAGAAATCAAAATTATGAAATTCATGAACTGGCAAAAAAATGAGTAAATAAACAAATGTTCATATCATGGAATCTCATAAAAGAACACTTAATCATACGAGAGAGATAGAGGGAGAGATCCTAAAAACCCTTTAATTTGACTCCTTAAAAACGAAATGAAAAACGAAAAGGGAGCCCTTCAATCGTGTGCAAACGAGGGGTCCCAGTGACTAAAAAGTATTATTCGCCTTGAAGAGGACCCGTCTATCAACACGTTAAGGCAAGAGGAGCCGCTCCATAAACAGCCAATCATCATTAGGGCCAAATTATAAACGCGGCCGACGCGGACTCCTCTGAAGGTGCCGCACCGATGACCATCGCACCTTTCGTCATCATCGTCCGCAATGTCATTATGGTCGGAAGCACCGTCGGGATCATCTTCAGACATGGATATCGTCATCATCGACCGTCTGGAGATGGTCATCAAGATGAAGATTATTATCGAAACTCGTCGGAATGCTCTTCATCAACGTCATTGTGATTCTTTTTTATGGTCATCGAGATCTCCGTCGTCATCATCCTCATCCTCACACTCATGATTGGGAACCTCCTCGTCAAATTACATAATGAAGCGCATGATTGCTACTCGAAGGCGCCTCTTGACAGGACCAGCGGCGGACATGTGTTGACTCGTGATTAAGTCCGGCTCACACCTACAACTAACCCTCTTCCTCTGCACCTCTTTCTTTCTGCGTCGTCTACCTTAAAGACCCTTCCGCTGGACACAAATCAAATATTAAAATCCTTTGACGGCTGCCTTTTGTGCTGCACGCTGGTCCTTTTCGAAGACCTAACCGGACTAAACACCTTTCGGTAGGGATTCGCTGTCGTCTCCCCTCTGCCTCTGATCCTCTCGGTTCCTCGCAGTGGTTGCTGTCGTCGGAGGCGGTGTCGGCGAATGAAGTTAAATAGTTTCTTGTTAAAGGTTTCGCTTTAAAATATTTCTGTATTTTCTTTTCTTCTTCAACGCAATGGCAGCAACAGTAAACAATCTCAATAGCAACAACAACCTCAACAGCAACAACAACATTAACAAACCCAACAACAATCAATCTATATGAAACCCTTTGGTGCGTTTGGGTCCGCGAGAAATACCGTTTCAGATGGTTTGACCATCGAAGGGTCCGGGCTGGGCTGGCCTGCGCTGGGCTGGCCTGAGCTGGGCTGGGCATTTGGAACCTTCTGCTCTCCTCCTCTTGCTCGTCTTCGTTCGCTGTCTCATCAGCACCACCGCCACCATCATCGTCACCATCACCGTGAGCAATGAGCAGGCCACCTGCCAAATGATTAATCATTATTTTTCGTTGGTTTTGGTGCCCTTTGCCGTCGAAGGGACTGGGACTGGGTGCCGGTGGTTTTACACCTTCAGCCCGTCTCCCCACAAGGGTGTGCGTGTGTATGCTTGACCCGCCTCCAAGAGCCTCTAGGAGCGGTTGAACGGTCGCGAGGTGGAGGCAGGAGGAGCGACGGTGAGGAGATCGGAAATCGTTACAAACATCGAGTTGACCTTTTGGAGTCATTTGGAGTTTTGTTTGGTTTTTCCGTTCGTACTGTTGTTGGGGGCAGTCGAAGAAAGTCCGAGTAGTTGTTGTCCGAGCATGTTGTTTCCATTCACAGAGATGATGGTACTGTAAGCACTGGTCGTTACCGCGATATCATTAGTGTAAACGACGTGATTCCTCTGTGCCTAAAAGCTGTTTGATGTTGGAATCATCAGGTACAAAACACCTTGGGACGTTCTAATTTCTAATGGCAGATGTAAGTATTCTTATTGTTGATACACGAATAGATCTTCTTCTTCCTTTTTTCCCCCCAACCAAATGTGATGAAAAAAATCGCCTCTAGGACTTTGAAAACCTTTAAAACTTTCACTCTGAACTCCAAGTTTGAGGTGGAATAGATAAGTGGTTGTTACCAATAGAGCAGAGGCAGTCGAAGAAGAGCAATTAAAAGCAGCAATTAAGAGAAAGAGAGGGTTTTCCGAATGTCGATCGATTGCTCCACTGAAAGCAACGCCTTGAACCTTTCTCTCCAGTGGATCGGATTCAAAAATCTTCCATTCACGAGGAGACGTCTTTAATAGCAGGTTCCCACTACCTGGCGATCGCCCTCCCCTCATCCCACTATTAATCTTAACTTCGGTCGCTCCCTCTCTCTCTGAATGTTTCAGTCTGCTTCCGCTCTGTTTCGATGTGTTTATATTTCGAGACGGTTTTAATGACAGCTGATAAAACATGATCGAGATTTATGACAATTAATAACAGGGATGAGATCTCAGTGAGATTCACAAGGGTCGAGAGAGCGCAGGCCGAAAGGAGTAGGTTGGGGAACGCTTCAGCCGCTTTGATAAGTTGCTCGCATCGATTAAATTGGAAATGGATTAAGTTTAAATCAATAAAAATTGAATAATGGAGCCGGAGTACGGGAGATTAACGGAGAAAATAAGGAGGAAAAGGCAAGACATGTTGAGTAAAAGCGCAAAAATTAACTTCAACGTAATAATGACGAATGCTTTCTGTCATGCAGGGACCGAGAGAGATCGAGAGTAAAAATATTGATCTTATAATAAGACCAAAAATTCAATCAAAGGAGGGTTTCGTAAGAAAATCGTGTCTCCTTCCTGGAAGACCTCCCGGAAGCCTCTTTAATCACGCCTTTGACACCTTGCTTGGCGGTATGGACGACACAATTTCTACTCGGAATTCGGCCTGATTTTCCTATGGTCCTTTTTCGGTCTTTCGCATCCCTCCGCCGACTGCTTCCAGGATTTTTCACGTCACTGACGCAATTTTCATTGTCGAAACCCAACCGACCCTGCCTCGGCCAGCTGCCATGCCATCGAGCACAACACAAAAATCGCAACCACAACAACGCCAATGGCTATCACAATAGCAAAAACAACAATACACAATAATCAATTGCAGATCGAGCTACGACAAGTTGTTGCCTCGGCTTCCAATAGTTCGCCTTCTTCCTTCTTTCTCTCTTCCAGTCGGTCTCTCCACCTCTTTCGCTCTCTCCCCCCATCCATCGTGGCTCTCAGCATCTGCCTGCGGCGTGTGCAAAAATCTGCCGAAGAGTAGGAAATCTTATCGATCTATTCTGATCTGGAACCTATTTTTGCCGGTACCCAGGGGTCCCTGAGGTCCTTTCGGAGCAGAACATTCCACACCTGTCTAGCAATGGCATGAGGAAGAGAAGTAAAAAATAGAAGAAAAAAGAAGAGGGAAAATCGGAAAATGTCTGTGGATTTTCGCAATTGTCTCGAGGAGTCGTCGGCCTCCTGCCTCACAGACATACGAGATTCATTGTTTACTCCTATTGTTGTTGTCATGTGACCTGCCGCCGCCGCCTGCAGCCAACGAATACACCTTGAGGCATGCATCGTCCTCGCTCCCTTCCAACTCTCCCCTCACCGGGCAGAATTCGGTAGATGGAAGGATTTGCTATTTAATTAAAACCCGGCTTCCGCCAAATCCATTCGCCACTTGCTAGAAGGGAAGGGTCCACGGCCTCAGGCCAAAGGGTGGGGGTTGCATGTGCCGTCGTCCTCGCGATGGTGGAGGGAACGAGGGGAACGACAAACATGTGCAGCAGCCGCTCCTTTCAGACTTGTATAAAAATTCAAAATTAACGGACGTCGCACACAGTGTCGTACAGCGTGGCGAGTGACAGACAGCCGTTCAAATGTCCTTAAAATAAATACAGACACGCTCGCACACACAAACACTGATACACACACACACAGTATGCCACTCACTGACACAAACACACTTACGCTCAGGGCCAGACTCCTGAACAAGCAGGATCAACGCGAGGTGAGCAGATGTTTGTGATTGAATGCGGCGACGGACGGACGGACGCATGAACGGACGGACAGATGGACGGCGGCCGGGCTCGGGACAAAAATCACGGGCGACGAAAAATCTATAAAGATTCAAAACTCCGTCGCTGGTGCGTATGGAGGCTAATAAATCACATAATGTGGACATGCGAGGGTGCGAAAGAGAATGAAAGAGCGAGCGAAGAGTGTTGAGAAATGTTGAACAAATTTGAATGAGGACGAGCCGTCACATGTTGAGCCGCCGCTCAACGCTCAAGGATCGAGGAGTCAGAGTCGCCGCACCCGGCTCAACGAGGGGATCACGAGACAGGAGGCCAGGATGTAAGGAGATCGTGGACGCGGACCCGCTGCAGCCCAGTGCAGGGGATGCGCCGTGGTGCTCGAGCCACGCACGCGCACGCGCATGAAATTCGAAACGCCCTGGATTTGGCAGGATTTCGGATTACGATCGAGAGAGCACTGGAAACAAAGGGACTCCACCTGGCAACAGCCAGTTGTTGCCGGAACATTGAAAACCTCAGTCAGTTCTAAACAGCAGCGCATTTTAATTTTGAAGTGAGCAGGGGAGTGAGAGGATAACGCGGGTTCAAGGGACCTCGATCCAAATAGAAGGACAGGCGAGTCGAATCGAATCTAATTAGAATTTCAGGGACTGCTGAAGGGGCAACACCACGACCGACTGAAACCGCAACCTGTAGTATTTGTCAAGCTAAGGCAACAATTTCATTACCAACTGCGACCGAACAACTAACAACGTCCAACATTCCGAAAAAAATTAGTTCAAAACCTCAGTCGTGAACCTGTTGTCGTCACCGGTCGTCGTTCCACGGAATTGCAACAGGCAACAGCAACAACAAAAAGTGAACCCATAAAAAACAACAGCCAACCATTGAACCGCGGCAAGTTTTCTGAACCTTCGCTGGCACGAGCTTAATGTCATCAACCATACCGTGTGCTGGCTGACACTAACTGAACCCTGTTGCTCGTGTTCCGTTGCTGACGGCTCCAGGTTGGTATTGTTGTTTTTGTGGATCCGTCGTTGATGGCCCAACTTGTTGTGGCGACGGCAACACTGTAATGTGGCAACTGTTTAGTGTTGTTGTTGCTGAGTTTTTCCTGTCAGGGGTCGCCCGTTTGGGTTATCAATGAATGAAATTTTATGGTAACGGAGGAAAGCGGTCAACGAGTGTTGAAGTCGTTGATCGAGTTTCCGGACTGTTGCTCAAGTTCAGCAACACATGCAACAAAACCTAGACGAAAACTCTGACGAAAAGCTAGAGTCTAAGAGCATAATTTTGAAACCAAAAAAAAAAGAAACGTTGCCACCATGTCCATGGTCCCTATTCGACAGTCGTCGCAACCATCTAAAGTCCTCAGAGTCGTCTGCCAGGTGCGTTGATTTCTTGATCTCACTCCGGGACTTCAACTCGTCCCTCGGAACTTCAAGTACCCTGGACGCTTTGTTCTGGCCCCTGGTCTGGCTTTCGTCCTGCGGAACAATGGATCAACCTCGAGCGATCCTTTGTTGCGATCCGCTTCCATGTGCCAGGAAGGACAATGCTGTAGAAAATAATCCTTTGTTGTGATATTTTCTCTCCATCTCTTCTTCATTTCGCTCCTTCGTTCTCTGTCTTCTCGTCCGTGCCCTGTTCTCATCTTCAACCAGTTTCAACCGCGATGTTTGGAGAGAATGAAGGTCCTCCTATCGTTTTATTGAAACAACTTTAGCGGAGTAATAAAAATTAAGGTCCTTCGTCTGCGTCCGACCAATGAATGAATTGTAGGTTTTATTCAATCGATCGGCAGGAGTCGGGGGTTGATCGGTGGAAGGTTATTGATTTCAATGCTGACAGGTTTTCCGACACTCCGTTTACCGATCTCTCGGTAGTAACAAAGGGCGATGTGATGGTTTCTGGATCAAAGCATGTTTGTTCAATGAATCCAAAGAAAGAACTAAAGAGTAGTATATAGTACTGCGGCTCATCTTCTGCTATTGTACTTATAAAGAGAGATCCCTTACTTGAAAGTGTGATATTGAGGTTTGATGTCTGTCGAAGAAATTCTGGGGATCTGCTGGTCAGGGGTCCCTTGATACAGATGGTATTGATTTTTGTTCTGAGGTTTATCCGGAGTGCCAACTACTTGCAGGTGATCCCCAGACTAATGTTTTTCAGCTATCAGCATAATGTTCTCTGATATCTGCTCAACACCAGATGTCCCAAACGGTTCTCTCTTTCTTTCCATGGCCCTCTCTCACAATAGAGACTTAGCCCAGATGTTCTATTTTAAGTCTCTCTCCGCCTTCGTCTCAGAACCTGCGCCACTTGGACACCCAAGGAAATTGCACAAGCGTCTCGAGTGCCACCTGATGTCCGAAGTTGAAGCGACTGCCTCTCGTCGATCCCTCCTACCTTCCCTAATAGGCTTCCAACGAGACCGAGTTTCGATTATTCTTTCGCTCTTGTGAAATTTGCAAAGCAGGAGACAAAAGGACTCAGTCTCCTTCCCTACTCGCCATTCGAGGTTGCGCCGCAAGCCTGCCGCGCGCGCGTCTGCGCACAAAAACCCCTGGTGGCGGCGGCGCAGCGGCGTCGGCCAGACAAAGGCCACAGGATCGATGGCCCGGGTCAGAATCAGGACCGGGACCATCGCGACCCATCGGGCTAAGCGAAGACGAATAGTGCTCTAATGACTCAACCGACACGCTGAGCTCAGTTGGACTCTGCCGAAGTCTGGCATTGACTTTGAGGCAGGTGACAACGACGATTCCTCTTGGCTGTCTAAACCTTTCGTTGGATGGATTTTTGCACACCAGGCTCCTGAGTTGACAAAGCATTTCTGCATTTCTATGCAGTTGATGAATTCCAAAGACATCTCGAGACATCTGTTCCGGCGTGGTGAGGGCGAAGGAAGCGGGAGATGGTTTTCAGTGCATCGGCTTTTTAAGAGTATGAGTGCCAGATGGAAACATAACAAATATTTTTAATTTTGGGATCCAAGACAATTATTAAAAACATAGAGAAGTTGGAACTTTGATAATCCCATATTTTCATCCTTCACTTATCTAGGTGTGAAGTGCTGTAGAGAAATAATTTCTCCAAGGATTTCTTCAAACAATGATCCATGTCCACCATGAGAACCACCAGAATCAATAGCATTATTGCCGTCAACTGAGCATAAGATGATCAAATAATCAATAATCCGAAAAATTAAATCCTTATCTCAAATCACTTTGCTCTTGATGATCGCAATAAAATCCCCATAATATTATGTTTGGATGGAGAAGTGACCCATAAAATACGATGGTGGACGACAACATCTTCTAAGGTCCACAACAAATACCAAATTTTGGTTTTTTTTTTGTATATTCAATTTAGACGAAGTGAAAATTCCCACAGACAGAAAAAAGAGATGACGATAACTCGATTGTTTATCAGTTGCACTGTTTAAACTTTGACCTGATAAAACAAACAAACAGGCGAAAGGACAGACAGATAGACATAGCAGAGGACTAAGTCTATAGATAAATAGATAGACAGACAGACAGACAGACTGAGAGACAGAGCAGTGCGGAGGAGACACGGCGACATAGATAAGGAGAGCAAAACACATGTTTATTATCCTGAGGCAGCCACTTAATTGCGTAAAGTGTGGAGTTCGCGTCTGCGCAAACGAAAGTTTATCAGTGCCAGAGACACATAAAAAACAACTAAAGGATAAGGAAACTGATATCGACCGAGTAAGCGAGAGAGACGGATAGGGTGAAGGAAATTATATAGAGAGGAAAACACTTTGCATAGATAAGTGAAAATGAAGCACTTGCTACGGGATCGGATTTTAATAGGCAGAGTTATCGTGATGCAGGCGAGACATAAATAATTAGAGAGATATGTGAACTAGGGTATTGATTAGGCAAAGAAGCCGGGATTTATCTAGACACGAGATCGTAATAGAGCCAATTAAGTCATGATGAGGTCCCTAAAGAATTTAGAACGGAGACCAGAGATGGTGATAAATAACCAAATCAAAATATTGTTCAAAGCCAAGCAAATGAATTATTTTCTAGTTAAAAGCGTTATTTTATTGGAGGTAAATAATTCGAGTGATCTGGATCCGGTCGCCTCTATCTTGTCAATATCTCGTCACCTATACTGCAGGAACTGACCTCTTGATAAGGAAAACTGCATTTGGACACGACATCTCACCACGGCGGCCTCCATCCCACTGTCCACTCCATGTTTGTCCCGAGGAAATATTTTTCAAAATGTTTGATGAGCGAACAAGCAAACATCGCACTCAAGGTCTGGGTTGGTTGGTTAGGGATAAATATTTGAACACTCTGTGGTGTCAGGCTCAGGTCTGTTCTACAGGTGGTACTGACTCATGGAAGGTACTGGACGACTCTTTCGAACAAAGTGATATAACTCAAAATATAAATCGAATTTTACAGCTCGACAGAAATCACGAAATAATGGCCGAAATATTTTCATCCCCACTAAAATAGTTACAACTTCATCAAGACCTCGCAGTCAGCTTCAAAGACCGACACTTTAAATACAAAAATCTTTGTTATTAAAATTGAAAAATCGACGAACATGAAAATCCAAATCATTGTAAAAAAATTCAGAAAATCTTCGGAAATTAAATTTAAATCTGCCTTTGAAAAGAACGGAAATAAAAGTCTCAACGCCATAAAAAGTATTTTGGAAACGAAGATCAAGGTTGTTAAATGGAGTAATCGGAGTTATAAAAAGTGTAACAGCGACAGCAACAACTTCTCGACCAGATGAATTTAAAAGAAGCCTCTAATCCAACGACTCCCTCTCGGGTTCCCGGCCGCGGACGGACGGACGGATGGCGGCACGCACGCAGGATGGCGTATTTTGTCAGGTGTCATAAAAACTAAATTTATTGCGCATGCGTAACATTCACGACCGAGAAGCAAAGGAAGCCAACGAAGAAGATGAAGAGGGAGCAGCAGCCGTGAGCATCTGAGTGAATCGAAGGTTTTACACAAAACCTTGCCGCGCGGCTGAGTCAGAGGCAGAGGAAATAAATCATTGGCTCGGTTCCCTATGGAGGAGTTTAAGAAGACGTCTCGGGGAAGCGTCAAAACTCGTTACTTCTCGCTTCTTCGATCTCTCTCGCTCTCGCCTCACTGGTATTGGTATTAATTTCGTTTAATTATGATGAATGCAACGTGAACAACATTAAAGGCAACAACATCTCCTGCACATGCAACAACAACAGTGGTGATGCGGCTGTCGGTGAATGCGATGAGGACAAAGCCAAGTGCTACAGATACGCTCCGAGGCGAGCGTCTGTGAGATTTCACGCATTTGACACAGGGAGGCAATAAAAATGAAGTCATTTTTGGGGCATTTCGAGGAAGAGGCAGCCATCGGGTTTTCTCGGTGATGGGACTGAGACTGTAGAGGGTTGGAAAGTAGGTAATCGGATCAAGGTAGTTTCGAAACGTTCTCAACTTTTTTATGTTTGTGGAAATTAAAAGTGAGAGATTACTTGAGTTATGCCAATAAAAAAGTTGTGTAAAAAAACAAAACTTTCTGAACTTCAAAATAAGAGGGAAGTGGAAAAATACTCCGAATTTTTTTTAATGTTTTTAATTTCACATTGAGCAACCACGTTCCGTAAATGTCGAAACTGTTAAGGACTTTTTTGAGAATTTCGTCCTTCATTTCTTTTGCTAGACCACCTCCATCATGACACTCATTTTCTCTCTCCCCCTGCCTCTCTTTCTCCACACCCCCCTCTCCATCGCGGAAACACAACTGTCTCCCTGTTCCTTGCCTCGTAATTCATTCATTGCTGCAACTACAACAACTTCCTGCAGCAAGGCAAGTGTTGCGTGTGCTATTCGTGTTCGTGTTGGTCTCAATTTTGTTGATGTTTTCAATGGTGAACTTGTTGTTGTAGTCACTGGTGATGCCATGTTGTTGTTGCAAGCATTGATCGTTTTTGTTTCGCTCCTGTTGCGTTTGATTGTTATTGCCGAGAAGAGCCGCAGGATACCGAGAAATGAGACATAAACGTGGCCCAAGGCTCCGACGCCGACTCCGATTCTCTATATGTCCGTCCGAATGTCCATGTTCGTGTCTGATTTCACTTGCCTTGCGTTGAGACAAAAGAAGTGTGACTTTTATTTCCCTCGTCGTCTCGTTTTCTCGCTTCCTTTGTCGCTTCGTCTTTTCTGTGTGTTGTTTTTGTCTCGTTCGCTCTTCTTTTCGCCGGGAGCGCGCCAAGATGTCTGGCGAGGAAATTCATGAAGATTAATGATCTCGTCGGACAATGAGAGAGGCGACGGCTGCTGCACTTTGTCTCATCGGACATTCATCATTCCTTTCACACCTCTCTCTCCGCTCCTATCCTTCTGCTGTGTGTGTGCGGCAGGTCAGGGAAGGGAATCGGGAATCTCGTGTCGCCAGGTGGACCGCGATCCACGGCCTCGCTCGCAGATGCCCGGAATTTGCATGAATCGCGTCGAGACGACGCGTTCCAAGGATTTCCCAAGGGTTTCTCAGCCCCTTCGCGCCCACCATCTACGGCTAAAGTGGAACACGGAGGGCAGGTGTGAAACCCCAGCGTTCTATCGGTCGAGATATGAAGGATGGGAGAGAGAGATAGAGAGGGCGAGGAAGAGAGCGATTTCAATACAAAAATACGTTACAATTGTTGAGTTATTTGAATATCGTTGAGCAAATATAGCGATAAGAGTTTGCATACAACAACAACAACCACTGATATAATATGTGCAACAACAACGACAATAACACACAGTAACAACAATAACAATAACAACAACAACAACGCAAAGTGCACCCCTTTCCTCAAGACGTTCCGAACTATGATTTCTCGTAAACGAAAATGAACAAACGAGGAGACAGACAGGCAGATGGGCAGACGGACGGACAGACAGACGGACGGATGGACAGACAGGAATCCGGCCTGTGCCAAACCACCCATCCTTATCTATTGGAACAGCTGCCTCCACCGCGTCTCGGGCTTATTCACAATAAAATGCAAACTAACTCGAACCACTTCAGCCAACCGAACCCTCTCCAACCACGCCAACGATCATGATGATCGTTATGAAGTCGATCGTTATGGTGATGATCGTTCGTCTCAGGGCCATGCGATATGGACGGCGTACAGCCGATAACAACAACGCCAGGATTTTCCTCCCGACATAGCTTTCGACACAAATGAAGCCATTGTTGAGGAATTCGACGTTTGCTCTTCGATATCGAGTATGTGAGAGACAAATATTGGGTACATGAGGGACATTTACGCGATATATAGTATATTGTATATGGTATATGGCTCGATCGACCGATCCGCGTCGCCCAGGGCAGGCGGAGCCCTGGCGTTGTGTGCCGTCTGTGTCAATACACCTTGCTAGTTGCGCGATATCGCCGGGAGGTCGGTCGGCCGGCTGTCCTGGAAAAATGCATAATGAAGGGTGGTTGTGGTGGTGGTAGGTAAGATTGTTGTTTTTGTTGTTGTCATGTTATTATAAATTCGGGTTCCTGCTGTTGTTGTCGTCGATCATTAGCATTTGCACCTTAATTTCGTGTGTGTTGTTGTGGAAACTCGTGCCATATGTTGCTCCTTTTTGAGCTTGAACACGGCAAGGTGTTCGTCCTCTCCTCCCCTCAGGTGGTTCGGTGGAATTTACGCCTGAGTGAGGAGGTCCTTTAGGGGAAGGTGGAAGGTGGATGAGGAGCCCGCAGGTCGCTGCCACATTCCGTTAAATATACGTTGCTTCAGGTTCCGTCGGAGTCGGCCATAAACAAAACCTTTATTGACGATTCACCCGTCGGAGGAATATTGTGATTTAATTGCTCTCCAATTGTCGACGTAGGCGATCAATATTCCGACAGCGTTCGCCAGTCGGCAACACGCGACAAAGAGACTCCCGACTGTCGTCGGTCTGAACCCGATGCCACCCCATCCACACCACAACACCAATCGACGAATCCCTTCGATCAGCCGACGTCTGCGATGTATACGTGATCGTCTCTAGTCGTCGCGGCATTCGTCACTTGGAGCCGTCGTCAGAGCCGTGAATCGGCTCGTTGGACTAATGACAATTAGGAGTTGGAACCTCAAGCCCTTCGGAAGCAATGAACTAAGTACAACGATAAAAATCAGACACCAATCGGATCGAATGGGGTGAGGCAGACGGAGAACAATCGGTGCCGACAAATAGACGCATATTCAATCGATCGATTGATTATCGCTCCGATCGTGATCGATCGAACGTGAACAAAATTAAATGTGCCCAGACGTCGCCTCAGCCGAAACCATGCCAACAACGCTGACAAAGCCTAGGACCACGGCAACGAAGGCATCGACAACAACGATGCAGACAACGGCAGCGACCTGCATGGCGCACATGTTTCCGGTGCCGGCACCGGAAGCTCCTGCGACTAGACGCGTACGATCGAACAATTGCGCGAGCGGCTCGGGATCAACTCAAATGAGGAGGGGGTCGCGAGGGTCTGGTGCCGTCTGGTGCAGCGACGTTGCCGACGACGGCGACGACGATCGTTTTGTTTGGCGGGGAGCCGAATGAGGTCTCTATTGAAATATTCCGAAAACGTAGACACGGCGAGCTCCGAACGAGACGGGAAACGGGCGAAGAATTGGAGCAAGTGCAGGCAGGATTGGAAGTGGTGGTTGATATAGTTGATGTTGTTGTTATTGAATTATTTGTCGTTGTTCTTGAGGTAGTTCTTGTTGTTCTTGTTCTGGATGTAGATGTTGAGGGATCTTGAGTCGGTGCCCCACCTGTTCCTTCGCCGTCGTCGGTGTCGTCGTCGTGAGGACTTCATTGTGTGCAGTACTGATTTCATTGTGTGCATCAAGGATTTCGTTCTGGATTCGTGGGTCTCCAGTTTCCCAAGCGACAGGAAGTTCATCGAACTGAGGGGGTCGACACGAAGCAGAATTTGAATTGTAAAGAGCGACGATCAAGGATCGAAGAAGAGGAGGATGCAGTTTGAAAAAAATTGTGTTTTAGTTCGTGCTAGGGAGGAAATTTCGGTGCACTGTCTCGATTGGCAGAGGAAGTTCAGAAGGGAAGGAGTGGGTTTTTTTCGATTTTTCACATTTTGTTTGAAAATTTATTTCGGGTCATGAAAAGGACATGTGCAGCCTGCATAGAGAGCTTCATTTGAATTTCATTGTTCTATGCAATTTAATTCGAGCAGAAGAAGCCTACAGCCAGCTGCACTAGACAGTGGGACAAATAATATATCCAACAAACAATTTCCAACAACATTTTTTCATTTTATTAAAAATATTTAAGTCTACTGATTTGAGCAGTGATGGAAGGCATTGTTTCAATAAGGGAGTAAAAACTCAATTCAATTATATTAAAAATCTTTTAATTATATTATGATTCCAATGAAAAAAGAAAGAAATGTGAGGTACTCCATTCCACCGTGCCGTTCCTTATCGGTTGAGTGCACGATCTCTGACCGGCCGAGTGACCGACGCCATCCACCTACCGAGCGAGGAAATCGAAAACTGCACCCGGCTCGAGGAGCTTCTAAGAAGCCAAAGGCGACGGCGACGTCGACGGCGACAACGACCCAGAGACGGGTTCGACACTTGTTCCTCTTCAGTGCTTACGTAATGGGCCGGCCGGCCATCCATCCAGCCATCGTCCCATACCATCCATCCCCATGCCATGCCCGAGTCGTGGGCCTGAGCTTGACCTGCATCGTGCCAGGCGGATCGGAATCGGGATCAGGATCAGGGTCCGGTCGGAAATGCTGATGTATGCAAAATGCGAGCGAAGGCGAACGAGGGAAATGCATGGAAAAACTCGTGAGTGGCACGAGTGACTGACTAATTATTCAAATTGACCCAATGGCACAACAACAAATGGTCCTACGGGTCCGAGATGATGACGGAATGCTTAATACGAGCTGCACGAGCCCAGGACTCGACGTCGCCGTCGTGGTCGCCGTCGTGGTCGCCGTCCCTCGTCGTCAACCCGCCGGCGCATGCCGACAGAGGGGCGGCCGTCGCGTCGCCTCAGAGTCGTCGTCGGTGTCGCCTCGCTCCAATGCATCGGCGGAACGTGCGGTCGGCGGAGCGTGTCGTGAATGAACCACGAGCCACGCGAGCGGCGGGTCGGCCGCTAGGGGTGCGCAGGCGCATACGAACGACCGATGTCCACCAGCGGTCGCCGGTCGCCGGCGGTCGCTCGGTGGCCAGAGTCAAGTCGTCGGGGGTGCTTTTCATGTGTGCGACATGTGGCCCGAGGGAAGGGGACAACGGCGACAATGCATAGTGATGGTGACGACGACGACGACGACGCCGCCGCCGGTGAACGTGTGTCGCCCGTGCGGCCCACATGCCGGCGGTCAAAGCAGCAGCAACACCGCCACCAGAAGGAGTAGGTGTCGGCCGGGTCGCGCCGCTGCCCCCGAACAGGTACACGACGACCTGCCGCGGACACGGGCCGCGGGTTCGAGCCGGCACGCGTAATGCATTTTTAAGGAAGGTTGCGTTTTAATTGCCAACAGGACGAGGGATGGCGGGCGAGGAGCAGGACATGCCGGCATAGAGATTAAGTTCCTCTAATTGCGGGGCCGGTCCGGCCCTGGTCGAAGACAAGGGTCGGTCGGGGACGGATGGAAAACGAGAGCAAGGTGCCAGGACACTGGGCGGTGCAGGGAAGTGCAGTACAGGATCGCGACGAAGCTCGACGGGCGTCAGGTGTTGGAAAATGAAAGGTGGTCGTGGGTTAAAAAATGAGAGATATTTAAATTTTTCAAATAAATAATGAGTTTCGGTGTCGGGGGAACGGGGGTGAGAGGAGGAGGACGAGCGAATGGAGTTTTTTGGAGTGAAAATCGCACCTGTGTTTTTTACTTCGCTGGAGTGGAAGAATTTCCAAGACGTCCTGGAAGCGAGAACTCCTGGCTTCCGGTTGCAGAATCGGAAGGACTCAACGAGGAACAACCGAAGTAACAACAGCAACAACTACATCGGCAACTCTTTTGGACACACGAACTACCTACGAGAAGTGGAAACGACACCTAATCGGCTTTAGTAGGCACGGCAAGGACAACATCCTCTTAGAATAATGTGGAGGAAGAGGACGAGAGTAGGGAGAAATGTTTCCCTGCCACAAAGGATGACACATTCCAGGAAGAAGGACGAACGCACAATTCCTTAATTTATTTTCTTATTGTCAGTGAGCACACACCCAAAATCCAGTTGCCTGCAACAGTTGCTCATCCTGCGGTATATATTTTTGCAAGGCTATCAGTTTACTTCCGTTTTCGTTGGAATCCGAATCTTGTCCCTTGTTATCTCGCACCAGTGCATTTGTGTGTGTTTTTTTTACGATGCAAAGGTCGGACCAGGGTCGTTTCCCATTTTTTATTATCCTTTACGAGGATTATAAAATTACTGCTAATTGATTTCCGGTGTCCGGTGAAGGAAGGGACGGGACGACAAACTGGAGGGCAGATCGAGGAGAACAATTGTCGCAGTTCCAATTGAACCTGTTGCCGATTTAGATTTCAATGGAATTCAAGGAACGCTTGGCTTCTTTAAGATAAACGAAATAAACGAAAATTTGTGAATAGAAAAACAACAAATGACATTTGAAAATTATGTGTTTCCTTTGGGTCTTTCATGAATCGAAATAGAAAATATTTCGAATCGGTTTTTCAATAAGGTACAGAGAAACGAAATGACTTGATTTTTATTAAGAGAAATTTGAAATTGAAAGATTTGATATATTTTCATGTTTAATTCCTTCACATATATTTTCAAAAAATAGTATATTTCATTTAATTTCTCAGAATCCAATAAAAATATAAACCATTCCCCTTGATGTCGCGGCCATTGCACTCAACTTTCGTTGGCAACTTGTGACTTTTGCAACATTATTGCAGCGACTAGTTTATTGCCCTCATAAATTTTTAAATATTCAAAAATGTTGCCGTATTTTCTCAATTTCAATCAAACAATAATAACAACAAACATCGCTAAAACAACAACAGCACACAACACAAATCCCCACAACAACCACCAATTGCAGCCACAGCCACCATCCACAGCAAGCAACAATAATGGAGAATTTGAAATTCCAATTCGAGGCAACAATAACAATAGCAGAAATATCTTCAACAACAACGACGACGAGCAGCAGTGCAGCCGATGCGATGCCACCTAGAAAAGGCTTCCACTTAAGGCTCAGGCTCGAAGGCACCTCAGTCTTCAATCCTGGAGCCTCACAAGCCTCGAAATAACACGACGACCACCCACGCCATGGAGTCGCGATGCCACGAAACAACAAAAATAGGAGTCAGTGTCAAATCCGCATATCGCGCTGATGTTGCTATTCTTGCTGTTGCTGCTTCTGCTGGTGCTGGAGCTGGTGCTCCTGTTGTTGCCGTTGCTGCTGCCAGGAGATTCATTGGAAAAATATTATCATATGGAAATTTTAGAGCGATTACGGATGCCAGCACAAGTCAAGCAACAACAACAACAACAACAGCATGAGTGACCTATACACTCCCCACTCACGGCGCAAGGGAGAGAGCGAGATGGCGAGACAACAGTTGCTTCCGAAACGTCAAAACGCCTCATGTGGTGGTCGACGTCGTCGCGGTCGTGGTCGTCGCTGGACGCCGGACACCGGACGCCGGACGGTGGTCGCCTATTTTTGGTTTATGCGGCTCCTCGGCCAAGGAAAGTGCTCGACGTCGGCCACGCCAACGTCATCGGCACCATCGCCACGAACCAACACCATCGTCATCATCGGCCACCAGCAGCAACAACCGCAGCAACGGAGGCGACCAGCAGGTCACCAACAGGCCGGCGTTGGCAAAAACAAAGGAGCCAAGCGACAGAGCGAGCGATATAGAAAGACCTGTTCGGCGGACGGCAACAAATGGAAAATTGCTGCTGCTGCTGCTGCTTCTTCGTTTATAAATGGTTATTGCGCCTCGCCTCGCCTCGCCTTGCTGTTTTTGTTGTGTTTGTTGCTACTGCCGTGCCGTTGTTGTTGCTGCTGTTGTTGTTGTCTATTATTGGCTTCTGTTTCAAATGGTTGATGATGATACGTGCTCCGGACGAGATGCTGCTGCTGCCCCACACTGGGCTCGTTGTTGCTGTTCTTCGTGTTGTTGTTGCTGTTGCTGTTGTAACGTTGCGTTGTTGTTGCTTTCTCTCCAGTGCTCCGACTAAGGCCAACTCCAAAAAGGTTTTTGTTTTCACTCCTTCCTTTTTGCGGACGAACATTTCTCTGCTAAACGTCTGGCTTGGGCCCCAGCTACGGAAGGAGGGTGTGGCACCAGGAGCAGCAGCAGCTCAACAGCAACAGCAACAGCAACAACAATGGAGGGAGTGATGTCGGAGGCGAAGGTGGGTTTGCAGGCGCTCTTGTAATGATCAATCTTCATAAAGTTTAATGCAATTTTGATGGCAGCTTAAATGATGATTTCCGTCAAGATTTGCGCGGTTTAAGGCGGCCGTCGAGCTACCGTATTTGCTTGACGGCTCGAGGGCAGCCACACCGACACACCAACACTTGCACACACACCGACGTCGGTACTAACACCGACAGATGCCGACAGACAAGCCCACGGACAGACAGACAGATGGGCAATCGAGTTGGTCGAGTTGGTTGCCGGTTGGGGAGCCGAGAAGCCAATTGAAGGGAAATCGCAATAAATTTCAACGACTATGAGGGCGAGTCAATAGAAGTCGACAGGGCAATGAAATTTAAGGAAATTATTTGATTGTTTCAATCAAATTACTCTGCGACCAATAGACCAATATCAGTTGGACATGAAAATAAATTGGATTTGAGTGACATAGAAACTAAACGAAGCTGATTAAAGAAAATCAAATTAAAGAGCAAATTGAGTAATAGTAAAAATAAAAAGGAAAATAACAGCATTTCCAAAAATATCAATTGCTTCCCTGAAACCAGAGAACAAATCCACGAACCGGACACCAACAATAAAAACCTCAGCCTCTGTGGGAAATCGCTTTCCCACCTGTAAATCTTCTTTTCTTCCCTGGGCAAGCGAAATTTTATCGAATTCCACAAAAAATGATCGTGTGAAAATTGCACGTACACGCACTGACTCACCACACACACACACCCGCACACTGCGACAGTTCTCGAAATTCCCACAACTTTCCCCGAACCGAGGGCAGCAACAACAACGAACTCCCAACCAGCGAGACAAAAGCAACAAGTTGCCAAAACGAGGCCGGAGGACGAACAAGTGCTCAACGACTCCAATGGGATTCCTGCGAAAGAAATCCACAGCAGCGGCAACAACAATAACAACAGTCACTATACAGCAACAACTACTGTGAAATACAAAAACTCTAACAACAACACTAGGCAGGAGTGCAACAAAGAGATTTGAATGGGAAACGCAATGGGAAAATTTTGTCCATCACCGAGACGAGCGCAAGCAACAGCAGCAAGAACCACAAAAACCAACAACAACAACAGGAGTAGACTTCAAAGAAAGCAACGCTTAATCGGCAAATTTCATGTTCGCTCGTTCGTTCGTCCGTTCACATGCCAAACAAAAAGGATGCTGAAGGACGATTATGCCGTCATTCACTTGTTTCGCTAAACGCTCGTCGGCGATCCTCCTCCCTCTCTCCCTCTCTCTCTCGCTCTCTTGCTCTGCACTTGGTCACAAGCAGAGGCCGACAGGTACCACCGACAACAGCAACAGGAACAAAAAACCTTGAACAACAACAACGACGTCTCAGTAACAGGTACGCGAGCAGGACACCGTGGATGCGACGGGCAGTGGCGTTTTCGCAGCGAGCGAGGCGTTTCGGGGATGTCTTCGCCATCGTCGACTTCACCGCCGCTGGTGTGTTGCGGATCGGTTCAGGCCGCCAGGATCGATCGAGCCTCGACCGACTCCTGTTACAGTTCCTCGCGCTCGGAGGGCCGAGACTCGCCGTGGCCCGCCATGAATGAAGACCCGCTGTGCATTCATTAAACGCAGCCCGGCATCGTGTGAACCTCAGCATTTTTTGCCGTCGTTTGCGTCGTTTCCTCTGGAGTGGCGTTTTTTCTTCTTTCGTTCCATTTATTATATGATCTGGTCTTTGATTTTGAAATTCTCTAATTTTTTGCAACGTTTAAATAGTGGTTCGGTTCGGTTTTGTTGTTGCGGTTGCGGTAGGTTCACCAGGGCCATCCTTTCGTGGAATTCATTTCTATAGCGACTTTCGTTCTTTCAAATTAAACTGCGAAATGATTTCTTTTGTCTGCCTGCTGCTCTCACCTCGCCGTCGCCCCTCCTGCACTTTTCGTCTCCCTCTGCCGTTCTTCGTCCCCGCGGAGCGATCGGCACGCAAAATTGCACTCATTTTCATTTCCCACGCAAAAGTTTCGTGAGGCTGAGATTTTTTTATATTTTATTGTAGTTGGGCAGTTTTTTATTTAAATTCGAAATTTATTTGTTTTTGATTTTCGTTGCCCATAAACATGAAGCAACTTCGCTCAGGTGTCAATTGTTGGCTTTTGATTTTGAACTTTCACGTTTTTTATTCTTATCGTTATATTTATGGTTATTATTATTATTTTTATTTTTATTACAATTGTTGTTGTGGTGCTGCTGGTATTCGTTGGTCGCAAAAACGTGCTTCTGCTGCTCCGATTAAGTTACGACTTTTTCATTTCGTCTCGCTTTGCTTTGGCTTAAATGCGACGGAGTTTATCGATCAGATACCGTCATCGTCGGCCGGCACGGTCTTGTGGTCCCGAACAAAACGAAAATAGGACGAGCCAAATGTTAGGGAAATGCCTTGATGGTGAGTGGGAGAGATAAGGGAGTTAGTGTTTAATAAAACCCCACAATAATTAATTTTTCTTTGACTAAATTAAAAAATACATAATTTAATGAATCAATAAAGTTTTGTACTCCTAGTTTGAAAGATGTGAAAGTCAGGGGGGAATAAACCCAATTATTGTTTTTCTGATCGAAATTACTCTGCAAAGTAATTGAAAAGCTTCAGTTGAGCAAATAAAAGTCAATCGAATGTTTACTTCTCTTTCACCTCCTCCTATGGAGGAGCCCGACGCCCACGCGTTCAATTGGCTGCAAAGTGGTTGAAGAAATTTGCATCCGCCGCAATGACGGCTTGGCCAACAACAACGACCAATTACAACAAGAGCCATGCCAAAAGTAAATAAACAGTTACCGCTGCAACAACCACACTATTAGCCATCTACAGAAACAACACTCGAGTGCGGAATGAGAGAGAGAGGGAGACCGAGATAGCGGAGCTAGAAAAACGATAGAAGGGAATGCGCGTCTATTTAAAAAGAAATTAAAATATTATTTTTAATAGGATTAAACTTTCACCCGGCTATGCCGAACAGCAACAACGAGTTGGCTGCTACTCGTAGCCAGCAACAACAACAATAACAAAGCGGCGCTGCCAAGGAAATGGAGAAATTGAAAAGATGATAGATTCGACAGCTCTCGACTGCACGCTGGGCCGACCTGAGTTATGTCGGTTTCGACTGCGCTCTGCCGCCGACAACGGCGACGACGACGTGGACGACGGCGACCACCTGTAACGATGCAGCGGCATGGACGAGGAAATGGGATCCGGGTGCAGATGAAGTAATTATTTTGGCCGCATTTCTCCCTGGCTCGATTCTCAACCCAGAGATCGGCGAGACTAAAAATAGCAACGGTCTCTATAGGAAGGACCACAACAACAACCGCAATGAAATCAACCAACATCCACAACAACAGCAGTAACAGAAACAGCAACAACAACATTGGCAACAAAATTAGCAGCGATCGTTCGATGTTCGCCTGTTTGTTTTCCCGGCGACCGTTGGCGACGCCCCGTTTCGTCGGTAACAGCTTTGTGACTGGCGGCGGGAACTCCAAGAGCAAGTTGGTGTATGTGTGTTTGTGTGTGTATGTGTGTGTGTGTGGCGATTTCCCTGCTGCTGCTGCTGTTGGTGTTGGTGCCACCAGTCTTGCTGCTGTCCTGCGGCGGCTCCTCGAGTGTGGGGGGCGTTGCGAGGCTCGTTAAATAATGAGAGGCTCGAACGCGCCTCCGACGACGCAAACAACAACAACACCAACTACCAAGACAATATGACACCAACAAGAACAACACCAACAACGACAATAACGACCGCCGAAAGCGGGAGGTTGGTGAAGGAAGAGGGAGGGACGAGGGCGGAAAATTGAGTTGCAAGAGGATTTCATGGGAAAATTCGCATTGCTGCTGTTGTGACTGCGGCCGCTCTCGTTGTTGTTGCAGTAGGTTGGCCAAAGATTTTTGACAAATTCACACGCCGGCGTTGTTGTTGTTGCTTGATTAGTGTTGCTGCCGCTGCCTCCTACTTTCCTACGCTCTTCTCCTCTCGTGATTCCCTTCAAGGCGAGAGACAAAAGGCGGGCAAAGACGAAAAGCCAAGCGCAGCAACAGGTAGCGGGAGGCTGGTTTGGACTAGGTTGGACCGGGCCGGACTGAGCTGAGCTATGTTGTGTTGTGTTGTTGTAGTTATTGTTATTGTTATCTTCTGCCACAGCAGCATCAACACCAACTCCAACAGCATAGCAACAGGTAGCTTCGGCTCTCCCTTTGTTTGTTTATCTTTGTTGTTTGTTGCAGTTGTAATTATTTCCGCCTGGCCTTTGCACTCCTTGTTGTTGTTGTTGCTGTTGCTGTTGGAGTTGTTTTTTGTTGCAAAATCCCTGAACAATTACTTTCGCCTCATTGTTCGTTTCGCTTTTTTGTGTTTTCTTGCATTGCTTTCTCGTTGTTTTTGTTGTTGCCGTCCAACAGGTTCATCAGTGGCTTCCAGCGTTGCCAACGGTCGGCTCAATTTTCTGACAAATTCTTTTGTTTCGAAATCTCTGAAGATTTAATTTCTTTATCTTTCCCTCCATTTCCATGTTTTTTGGTAGCTGCGATGTGTGTGGCAAATTATTAGAATTCAACTTGAACTCTTTATTTCAGCCGTACGCACGGGGACGGAGAGGTAAAACCGAAGTCAGAAACAATGGAAGCAAATTCGCATGGGAAACAAAGTGAAGTGAAAAACTAAAATCGAAAACGTAAGCCAAGACAAAAGACTTAAGCACCGAACTCGATTTGGTGTTAGTTACAATTCGGAATTAAAATCGCCAATTTTTGTATTTATTTTGTTTTTTTTTTTTTTGTTTTTGATAATTCCGTCTGTCAATGGCAAGTGGAAGTTGAAATCAAAAGATTTAAGAAGCAAACTCGCTGGGCATTCAACGTCAATTAGACTTGATTCAGTATCGATTGAAAATAATCTGTCCTGACCTGTCTCTCTACACATCTGTTAGTCTGTCTCTCGCTCTCTCTCTCCACTTTCCTGCTGGCCTATCTGTCCATCGAACTGTCTGTGTTTTGCCTATCTGTCCAACTGGTGGACTCCATCCGCCTGTTTGCATGTCGATCTTTCTCTTCCCCTCCTTCTGCCTCACTCGCTCGCCCTCCTTCGCCAACATCGTGTGTCAATCCTTCGGCCGAGACATTCCCCAGCCCCAGCCACATGACCATCTCACCGCCCGTCGCTCTGTCTGTCAAAGGCTTGTCCCGCCTGTCGGCTTTGTTGTAAATTAAACCATAAAAGGTAACAAACCGTCAAATTTTGCTCAACCAGCCGAGCAAATATAATGCACAACAACCACAGCTACGATAATGGCAGCCAGACAAAAACAATCAAAGTGAAAACAACAACAACTCTTGACCATATAAAAGCAGCAGCAACAACAAAAAAAATACAAGGAACTCAAGTAAAGCACAGTAAAAAAGAGAAAAAAGAAGGAGGGAAAAAAACGAATATTGTGCTGAAGTTTCATCGAGTTTTGTGTTGTCATTCATGCAACAACAAAAACGACAACTACATCAGACGATGAACATATTCATCATCATGATATTATTGCTGTAGTTTTTTCTGTTGTTGTCTTTGTCGTTGCTGCTGCTGTTGTTGTTGTTGTCAGGTGAGTTCAACTGAAGCCTGCTTCGGGCGACTCCGGACGACAAGTGCCGCGCATGGAGCTCGCGCTCGCCTCGGGAGAGAAGTCAGTCGTCAATCGATGGGGCAGCGTCCACTTGTCCACCCTCCGCGCCCCTTCCGCACTCCATCTGGAACTGTCGAACGTCAGTTTGGAAGTGATTCGCGCGCCATCCGTCCGTCCGTCTGTCTGTCTGTCTGGCACTCCATCCATGTACGCCACGCATGCGCCACTCGTCAGAGCAACAGGTGAGTGCTGGGTTTGTGGTTTCGTTTTGGTTTTTTTTGAAAGAGATAATAAAAAAATGTTTTTAATACGCTTGAAATAAAAGAATAGTGAAATAATATGTAAGAAAGTAACAAAAAATCGTTAAAAAATTTAACGCTAACATAAACAAATTGTAAAACAATAGAAAATGCATATAAAAAGAGAATTTAATTCATAAAAAGATACTATAAATAATGATTTTTAAAAAACAATTTCAGATTCTGAAATTTCCCTTTTGAAAACTCGCTTGCTCTAAGAGGGTTCCCCACTGCCCAGGCCATCAATTTGTCCACTTGAGGTTACAACACTTGCTACCACATCAGCCACTACAAGAATAACCCGTGGTGATTAAGACAAAGAGAAGACGTTGACGGCCTCAATCGGGTCAGAAGTGGCAGCACCTTCGTGGTTTCTTGGAAAACCGTCTTAGGGTAAGCAGAAGAAAAAACAAAACAGTAGAAAAACAGTAGAGACAATAAAAATATGAATTAGAACAACAAGTTCAGAAGGAAACACGCTGCACGGTTGACACACACACGGGTGACGAAAACCTTTCCTATGAAGCTGCGACAAACGACAAACTTAACATAATTTGTCGAAACACCTCAACGTGGCCCAAAGCGAAAACGACGTCAAAACCTACATCAATCAACAGAGTGAGTTGAAAGGCAACGAAAGAAGGACTTTGTTCGAGAGAGATGGAAGTCAACGAAGAGAACGAATCAGAAATTAACACTTAAATTAGTCAAATGAGCCAACCTGTAACTCAAGTGACCACAACAAGAGGCAGAAAGAACCACAAAGACAAAGACGTAGACAACAACAAGGAAATATACAACAACAATGGTGTAGTACACCACTGCCCTCTATATCAAGTCCAGAGGAATTTAAGTCAATGTGAATTTCATACTTGGCTTCCAATTAAGTTTCTTCAGAATGACATTTAAACCTTCTTCAACATCTAGGTGAAGTCGTTGTTGCTGTTGTTGTACCTGTTGTTGTTGCTGCCATTGCGTCCACGAAGAGCGAATTGGAGAAAGAGTAGATGGAAAAGAAGAGGAAGGGGATAAGGAATATCCAACCAATTGTCATTAACTGTGAAACAGGTAGCAGAGACCAGCAAGATCGGGCTGACAAAGGGTCTCCAAGGCAAGAGTGGCTCCATTTGGAGCAGTAGCAACAAACAATTGTTGTTGTGGACGGTTTTGTTATTGCTGCTGGTCGGTAGGTTGGTTGTTGACTTTTCAGTGTTTGCTGAAGCACTTGCTACGCGACCGTCGTTGCTACTGTCGTCGTCGTCGTCGTCGACGTCGCCGTCATCGTGATCGTCGTCATCTCCATCCGCCGACGACCACTGCGTATCGCATTTGAATGTGACGTCCGTCGGGTGACGCTGAGCGGAGGGCGGAGGGGGTTTCGAAATTGGGCTTGGGCCCTGGGCTGTTGAAAGCTCCGAGTCCACTTGAGGTGGCATCTAGTGGTGACACACACACATAGACCGGGAGACAGACACACCACAAAGATACAGACGGACGGACAGCCACACAGGGACAGAGAGCCGTCTATATTTGGCCAAAACGATCTCAACCACAATCTTCTCATTGCCGTTGTCCATCTCAACAACAACAGCAACAGGTATATGTGGAAACAACAACAACATCGCCACCATCAAGCCAGAGATCAGACGAAGTCGACATGATGAGGATGAAGAAACGAAGCCAGAAAACAAATTCAACATTCGTCCAAGATTTCAATCAAAATTCTCCGGAATCTCAAGTGGTCGGCCTTTTGTCCGATGCCCCCGGTGCCGTCCCGTTGTCTTCATCATCATCAACTGCTGGAGCGAAAGAGAGGGAGAGAGAGAGAGACAGACAGTGAAATGGAGCAACAAGTGGAAATATGTTAATTTTTTTAATTAGATTTTTACGTTACACTATTTTTTGCTGCTTCATTTTTTTCTCTTCACCATCCTTATCTCTGCCTCGTTACGCTTGTTGTTCTTGTGGCCGCTCTGATACAGATAATATTTTTTTATGGTTTTTCTGAAAAATTTCGTGGTGAACAGCCAGATAAAAAGAGCCTGAGATTTATTGTCGTAGCAATCAGAACGACAACGACAATGACGACGACGACGACGACACGCATTTCGAAAATTGAACCTGATGTGAGACTCAATTCGTGGTCCAAACGCCAGTGTCAACGGGTTCAGGAGATGCGGTAGGGAGAGGGGACTTCAAGGGAATGAGCCGGATTTTTATAAGCCATTCAGATATGTGTGTACTTTTACGATTTCAATGAACACGATTACGTTTATGACAAGAAATTCGTTTCCGTTTTGCCGCCCTGAAGTAGCTGCAGGAGCGGTAGCTGCAGATCAGGTGGTGCAAACTGCGGTCAGATGAAGATCAGGTGGAGGCAGGGGTCGGGTGATGGTGAGGGTCAGGCAAACGTGAGCATGCGGTAGGCTTCTGGTTGTGGGAATTGGGGTAAGAATTTGTGCATGAGGACAGTGGTCATCAAAGGTCGGATGGTGGGTTGTGAGAAAAATGTTGACAACCTCTCATGACGACATCTTCATGATCAACTGAACTTTTTGCATTGAAACTTGAAATATTTTTCCCAGATGGATATTTCGAAATCCTTAATTATTGAAAGCAGTAGGAGTTACAAGCAAATATCGTCTGGATACGAGTTATGGTACGGTCTAAAGGGAAGAAAAAACTCCAGTTCGGAATCTCATTGCTAATGTAAATGCGATTACTGAACTCATAAATCTTCATACCCGAATGATTGGAAAGGATTTTTACAACAAAATCTAGCCCTAACTGAAATTACAACAGCAACGACTAAACAATAACACATAACAATAGGAAAATGTTTAACAACAATTGAGCAATAATTGCAATTTGTTGAAAAATCATCAGCGACAATTTGTACCAATTTATATTACTGTTGTTGTATTGTATAATACCGTCAGTGTGTTTGTTGTACTAACCATTTTAAATACAATGATATAAAACCCAAAGCAAAATAAAAAAGACACAACAACATTTGCCAAATATGCAAATTGTTGCTCATATAGTTTATGGGAGACTCATGTCGTTCAAGCAGCAGAACCGTGTTCGGAGCCACTGGCAATAGCAATTGGAACAACAACAACAATAACAACAACAGCAAGAGTCACCCCACTAGTGTTGCCAACAACATATGTTACAGTCGCCGTCGCAGTCGAAGTCGCTCGCTTCGTTTGCGGTGCCTTCTGCAACCCAAAGACTGACAATTGTTGCCGTTGATGGTGATTGCGATGGCAACGATGGCGGCAGCGGTGGGGGAGTGCAGACATGAGTGTGTGTGTGTGTGTGTGTGTGTGGTGGAGGAGCAGTCATGTTAAACGGACAAGATGAACAAATTCACAAACACACACACAGCCATAGACAAGGAGAGAGACAGTCATCGGCTGCACCTGCGTAAAAGACATTTGAATAAAAACATTTGAATCCGAATTTGGTGGAATTGTAACCGGACAACAACAGCAGTCGCTGCAACAACAAGAATACCCCAATGAAACTAGGTTGCATAACATCTTCGCCGAGTGGTGCAGGGAAAGGAGGACGACAGGAGTCGTCGAGTGTGTACCGGGAAGGAAATCGAAACCCATTGAAAATCGAATTCAATTTAAGAAATCGATCCATCGCTGAAAGAGTAGAAGTCAAGAGAGAGAGAGTCATTTGGAAATTGGACCGAAAATCGCCGACGACCCACAACCATCAACCGCGAGGACTCTCTCTTTCTCTCGCTCTCTCTCCGGAATGAAGAGTTATGAGCTGCACGGTCCAATTGAGAGGAAGAAAGTTGCAGAATCGCTTTCCGATTTCGAGGGGCCGAGGAATGTGGTGTCTGGTCGGTTGTGGCCCGCAGTGAATCTGACAAGAAATACGCAGCAGCAACAATATTCACCGACAATGTTGCATTCGACACGGCTGCGACGACAATTGTCACAAATCAATTGGAGCTGACCGCAAATGAACGCCGAGCACATCTGGCCAGAGGAACGAGATCACAGATGTTGCCCCAAACGTGAACGAACCTGAACCTGGCAGCGACCACATCGGATTCCACTCGATTAGAACGACATTCAGTGGCTCCTCCACCGCGCCACACTCCTCACCAGTCGAGTCCATAAAATTCGTCACAACTCGATGGCGATGATGGATGAAGATATCAGCGCAATTTGGTAGGAATATTTTTGATATGGTAGAAAATTTAAATGAATTTTTCCGAAATCGATTCCCGATTCCCGAACTGAAGCCGCGACACGCCACGGTTCATTGTTCATTGTTCATCGAATGGCGGCAGCCTCAACGTGTGCCGCGCACATGGTCTCCTCACACTCACTGTAGGCCAACGTTGGGGCCTTAATTACAATGACAAAGGGCTGCGAGCGGCCCACCACATGTCGAGACATCGTTGGTGACGGCTTCATCTTCACGCCTAATGAATCGATCGTCGTTGGCGTTGGTCGGTTGCGGCCGCCGACCGATCGACGTCTTAATTCAACAATGATCGCTCCGAGCCAATCCGCTGCAGCCAATCAATAAATATTGGCTTAAACACAACGTCATCAGGCCATTAAAATCGTGCTACGAAGATGCGTGGCCAAAGGCGGCTGAGCCCGAGGTAATGGTTGATTAAGTGATGACCTGATGCCATTGATGGCGACGATGGGCTGCCACACACCGTGGCACAAAAGACTCCGCCGTGTGGGACAATCGATCGACGGCGCGATCAGGGGTGACTTTAAGGACTCTTAGACGGAAGGGCCTGGTGAGGAGAGTCCACATGGGAATGTCCTCGCGAGCAAGGGTCCGTCCGCTCGAGGAGAGGAATCCATAATGAAGGTTATCGCCGGGAGCAAGGGCCATAAGAGAAACTGTAAGCCGCAGTCACGAAAGGGAGCCCTAAAATCGATTGTCTGGGTATCAAAGGCAACCGTGGTAAGGAACGAAGTCTTTTAACTTGATATATTGGCATCAGGGGAGCTGCTGTCCCTGCTCAACAATCGCTGAGCTGGATGGTGGTACGAGAGGAGGATCCGTCATGTATTGAAATATCATCGAATATTAAATTAAAAATTAGACTTTTATTTATTTGTTTTCAAACACCTCATCGTCGGGCCGATACTTCGTCACACTCTTGATAAATAACGAGCATGGGTTGTGAATTTATGGAGACCCCAGCGACATAACTTACGTTCGCTCTCTCTGTCTCTCATTGTCACCCTGTCGCTCACCCTCTCTGAGTGAGTGATGGTAAGGTAAATGGAGAGAAAATAAATTGTCAGGAGGCTGCAGCAACGACGACGAAGACAAAACAGGGAGGCGTCGCGGGTTCGAATATTATATTTATAAATAATTATTATCAATGACGACCGGTGGTGAGGCTGAAGGCGCGACAGCGGTTTCTTCCACGGTGTAATGGAAACATTTGTGAGTGACGGTGCCGAGAGGAACCCCCTGCGCCCTGCCCTTCATCTGACGCGACTCCTATGCAAATGGTTCTCATCGTCGAGGAGATCGAGGCCTGGTGGAGGTGCCTGCCTGGGGATTCGAGTTGGAATTGAATTTTCTCAGGATTGTCAGGCTGGGCTCGAGGTCGCGTCGGGAGAAGTTCTGAAATTTATGTGAATCACCAACAACAAAACGACTTTGTATCTCAATTGGCAGCCGGTCGAAGGAAAATGCATGGGAAACAAATTGGAGAAAGACTTTTTAGATTCAATATGGGATCATAGCCAGGAGAAAAATCCTGTCTGGTCAAACGGCTAATTAGAATTATGGTCTAATTGGATTATGGCCGATCAGGTTCGTGGCTTTACTATGGCCTCAAACCATGAATCGCTCCCTCTTCCGACGGTTCTGTCTTTCATTTGTGGGTCCATTCAAATCGGAACACGCACGACTTCGCCATGTCTTTCATTGCCTCCCCCTCTCTCGCCCTACTTCTCCCTGGACTGCTCGACTTTGGCATTATATTCCCCACTACCAAATTCTAATTATGGCCCATTCATGGTCATGAGTTAGAGCTCGACGTCCTCTTCGTTCGCCCAAGTCTGAGCCCTCCCAACGGCCTGCTCGTCGATGGTTTCCCGAATCGGCGGCTGTAACAATTATTGCCATTGCATTATATCTCCACTGTAGTCATCTCGTTTGTCGTGTTTCTGTGTGTCGCCTCTCGGCTTCAATTTTTCTCTGTCCATCTCTCCTTCCATCTATCGGCTTGAATTTGGTCTCCATCTCCATTTCGAAAGTCATCGCCGTGACTCTGTTGACCCAGAATCCAGAAGTTACCTTTTAATGTTGGCCAAGTGGTTCTTTGTTCCTGCCTTCCTGCCCTGCCCTGCCTGCCTGCCTGCCTTCATTCGTTCGTTCGTTCAAATTCGTTTGGCGTGTTTTTTCTGGCAAATTATGGATTTATGAATATTTGCATTGAGCACGCAGGTTGCTGCAGCCAGGAAATAGCGGAGAACGAGAACGCGAGATGCTTTTGGGAGAAACCAATAAGGCGAAGTCAGTCGGCAACGACAAATTTGTGATCTCGGCGAATGATATGCTGAATCCGGCACGAAACTCGCTCGAAGGTGTCAACAACGTAGCGAGAAATGTATTTATCTGACAATGAACACAGTTTGTTAAACTAAGGAAAGATGGAACCAATGATAGTTGGAGATAGTAGGAGTTGAATTTCTTTCATATAAAGTATTGGCGAAAAATTCTATATGGCTAATTATTTTCTACGAAAATTACAACCTAATACCGAAAAAAAAAAACTACGTTTTATACTGATCTGAAGCTCGAAATACCCACCAAAAAAAGAAAATTTCTTCACTATTTCGGGATCATACTGATCTCCAGAGAAGCAGAAAAGTGAGCCGATAGAACTCGTGATTGATGTAATAACTTATCACAAATTACAATGAAATTACCTTAAATCGTTCACGCTTCCTATTGCCCCCAGAGTAACACCCAAGAAACGCTTCCCCTCCCTCCTCCTCGCCCGCCATGTACCCATAGACCACAGCCGAACGGAGTTAATAAAGTGATCTACGCACTAATTACGTGCACAAGTGCTGAAAATACTGATCGGTGCTCGGTGCTTGGTGCTCGGTGCTCGAGAGACGTAGTTTGAATGCTCTAAACAAGCCATTTCGAACATAATGTAGGCTGTAATTGTTGGCTTGCCGGCGTTTACCGCGTGCCGAGCACCACAAGCCAAACCAACAACCGTTTACAACAGCAGCGATAACAACAACAACAATGACAGTAACACCAACAAAAAAAAAGAAGCCAATTTGACTCGCAGAAATTAGCATTTTAATTGAATCTGCACGCATTTGACGAGCTCTCTGAATGCGTCGCTGTCGGAGCGCCACAGCGAGATCGGGAGTCCGGGTATCTGAGAGATCGGCCTCACGATCGCTGGGAGTTCTGAGCTGGTGTTGGATTTGTTCGGTCTTGGTCGACTCTTGGGACGACGTCACTACATGTGGAGTGACAAATATGTTGAAATACAGCAAGTTTTAGTACTTTCCCCATGAAGAAAAGAGAAAAGGTAGTGAACTGGGTTTTGCGCTCATAAGACATAAACGTTCAATAATTTCACTGCAGCATTTCAAAGTATCCCCCATAAACACAATTTCTCAGTAGATTTTCCAGCCCACTGTAACGTTATGAAGCATTTAAACGAAATTTATGCCCAGGATTTGTTAATTATTATCGCGTATATGTAGATAAATATGTGTATATCTTTCGATATCTGTAAGTTTTGGCCATAAATCCGAGGGGAGCGAGCACGTTCTTTCTTCTTTCGCACACAGTGGGCGTGAATGCGTCATTAGTCATCAAAATGCGCCGTTGCGTTGGGCCGAGTGCGGTGCGGTGCGGTATGACGTTCCCGTACAACTCTACCTCCTTTGACATGGTGTATGTTGAGGTAAAAATATGTTATGCATAACGGTAACTTAACTGGCTCAGCAGTGTGTCTCCATCATGATTGTATAATTTGATGTTTTTATTTCACTGAATTATGACGTACAGTCGTAAACACAAACCTTAAAGGGATCTCGATGCAGGATAATTTTCTTTAGAAAATCGGCTGCAACTGTCAACGTTCGCTAATTATTCCATAAAACTGTCATTCTACTAATATTTTATTGTTATTTTCTATTAACATTTTAACTCCCTAACATTAATTTATCTCTAGTTGCAAAAATAATAAATTTTAATTTTAATATCAAAGTTGTGCCGAGAATTTAAGGCAACTTGACATGAGCTCTCGATTAACTCTAGTAGGTGAATTTGTTCTTGTCTCATGTACCACAAGAGTTCAAAATTTAGCAACAAAATATTTCTTGTTCTTGTCCGAGGACGATTGCAACACTTTGCTTGCCTTCGTTCATTAAACGGCTTGTTAAAATACCGCATCATTCCAGGCTCTCGGCTGAGCAGCGGAATCAAACACAACAAACACAAGTAATGCAGCATTAATTGAAATTCCGCCGCACATGCGACGCGCATTTCCACGACAATGCGACAAATGCGATAATTTTGCTGCTAATAGGAAATATCTCGTCCTCTCTGAGCAGGTTCGCCCCTCGATCCCGAAGAGTTTGCGTTGAATTTTGACGCCATTTGGAGCAAATAATGAAAATCTCGAACCAGTTCGATATCCATTTTTGGCAGCTAATTTAAAGTTTTTTTTTTTTTGTTTTTCTTGTGAATCATTTCACAATTATAACAAAAACGAGGAAAATATAGCTTAATTGTCATCAAATTGACAACACCCGCCACAACAACCACACCAATATTTGTGCAAAAAAGAGCGCTGATTATTGAGGTTTCGTTGGAAAATTTATCGCATGCGATTCTTGATTGAAAATGTTTTCAGTCAAAACTGACAACTGACAGCGAACGAAAGGAGCAGATAGAAAAAACCCGAGACCAAGACCGAGAGCGAGAGCGATGGAGAGACTGACGTTGAGTTGGTCCTCGAACTAATCTATGAATCACCGTTATGTTGCGTGCGTGCTGCAAGAACCACAACAACCATGACTATCGAGAGCAACAGGCGGTGGAGCAATTTACGTGCGTTGCTGTCTGTGTCTGTGTCTGTGGCATCAACCAGCCAGCCAGCCTCGACTTCGAGTCCAGTTTATTAATTTCAACGTCATTAATTTTCGTATATTTCCAGCCAGGGCTGTGCAGGAAAAAAATCCACTTGTTGCGCAATGATTTTCCACGAAATGATTGAAATGAGGTGAACCCACTGTACGGGAGAAAGCGTCACGTGACGGAGACGCATGCCGGAGAAGTAGATCAATATTTTTTTTTAAATGTCACTTAAAACCCGATCGATATTCATGACTGAACTACTCATTACCTCGCCGCCCATCATGTCATCGCCTCTCGATTTTGATGCCCATCGCGCCATCGGTTGTGCACCGACCCGACCGCACAGCCTTGTTGTCGACCACCGTGGACAGCAGAGCGGGTGGTGGTCGATGGTCTGATGCAGTCCAGCATCAAGACGACCGACAGCCACCAAGGAGAACAGAACACACAGAGCGTACCAGAGGCATTCGAGACGGAGAGACCGAGCTCGAGAGAGAGGTCGAACCCTTCTCCAGGAGCATGACTGCTGGCGGCCCGTTCGGAACCGGGGAAGGCGGGGAGCAGCTCGCAATTACGAGTAAATTGGCAAATGGTTCACATGCTTCCAAAAATGGTCTCCGGCGACGGATTGGATCAGCAGAGCGGATCAACTCGTCGCCGACGGCGCCGCTCGATTCGTCGGGGCAAAAACAATCAGCGAATTTTTGTCGCGGTTCCGCAGCAGCAGCACCAGCAGCAACAGCAACAACAATTGTGCCAGTCCTGGCCGCTGTCGCAGTCGTCACTCGTCGCAGACATGCGGGAATTTCAGAGGTTTTTTCCTTTGTTGTTGCTGGTGCTGCTGCTGCTCGTGCTATTGGTGTTGTTGTTGTTGTTGGCGGCAACATCTTCGTCGACAGCGACGCGTTGCTCCGTCGGCTGGAAGTTAGTTTCAATTAAACGCAATTTGTTTGTTCGCCGCGTCGCTGAGCGGGGCCGGCACCGGCACCGGCTCTGGCCACGGCACCGACATGCGCCACCGCCGGCAGCAACAAACCACCAGCTGCATCGTCATCATCACTGACAACGTCATCATCGACATCGACATCGCCGTAGTCGTCAACGGCATCCGTCGTGCGCCGTCGAAGCCGCAATGAGTGCGCGCGCATGCGCACATTGTTCGAGCCGCTCGCAGTTGCTGATTGGCTGTTGTTGGTGATCGGCTCGATTGTTGTTGCTGCTGCTGGTTGATGGTTAATACGTCTTGTTATTGTTGTTGTAATTGTGTGCGCTTAAGCGCAATTCTCGTTGATCGAAATTGAATTGGACATAAATAAAACAAGATCAATCAATTGATTTATTTTGACATGTTGCAACAAAGCCAGCCTGTTGTTGTTGCTGCTGCTCCGACTGCTTCTCCGTATCGCTTTGTCCAAGAGGTTAGTCATGGACTAAGCTTGAGTTAAAGGTCTGATGGCAAGGACAGAACTTTGGGGAACACAAGAATCAATTGTAATTAGAGAAACAATTTTACAAAAGAATCAGGGAAATTCTTCAACCTGAGACCCACCTTCAAAAAGCCCCAAGACCTTTCAATATCCAAATGCAGATCTGCGATACCCTCCCTACTTCCTATCTCTCTCTCTCTATCTGTTCGATCTATAAATCAGTCTCTTTCAACTGGCCATCGGTTTCGTTTTCCACGTCTCGTCGGCTGGGTTTTCTCACTAGCCTTGTGGTTGTTGCTGTCGCTGTTGTTGCTGTGGTTGTTGCTGCTGTTACCGGTGCCGCTACTTCACTTGACTTCTAGTGGGTCCGACAGTTGTGGTCTATATCTGCATAGCATATCTTAACGATTTATTGACTGGCTGTCTGTCTGTGTCGTGGTCTGTTTGTCTGTCTGATTGATTGCTCACTTGCTGCGAGTGTCGAAATTTCTGGTGTCTTGTCAATGATTTTTGTGTATTTTTTCTCTTTTCGAAATGTACCTTTTTATATTTATTTATACACATCATTATTTGGGTTTTGCAAGAATTTGTTCGCGATTTTTTGGTTTTTCGATTGTGTTGTTTATTGTTTTTGTCAATCGTCTATTTTCTTCATGCTAATTTATCAACAACGACATTCTGATGTGTGTAGAACTTTTATATTTATATACTTAATTTTGTGTTCATATTTTTAATTTTTTGAATCACTAATGAGATTTTGAATTGAAATCGAACAATAAAATTAGGTTAAATTCGATCGCCAATCAATTGGTGTATGTAATGAAGAAGTTTAGAAATTTAACTGAAGGCAACATTTTTTGTTGGACTTTACAGCATCCAAATGTACAAAGAATAATGAATTTAAATTGGTCTTAGTAGTCAGACGATACCATGATCACATAAAAGACGAAAATAAATTTGATTTCGATTATGGAGGAATCTACCGAACAGGGAGACAAAGTGTGCAGCAGCAACAAAAATTCGATCGGTTTCTGTGACGAAGGAATTTTGAAAATTTATCAAAGACAAACCTCTTTCAAGAGGAAAGGGACTTGATGGACTTTTAGTGGACTTTTGATGGACTTTTGATGGACTTTTGGAGGTCCTTTAACTACCAAAGCTCTATAAGAATCATGGTTTTACAGAGGTCTTTACAGCCAATTAAAACCAGATCACCTAATAGTTCAAAACTAAAATAGATCTGGATGATTTTGGAAATCGCCCGAACAGGAAGACGTCGAACGCAGCATCGACAACAACAATAATCGATCTCTTGTCGGCCGGAGATTCGCACGTTGTGCAGGCGCATGCGCATGTCGCCCTCCCACACCACAGATCCCTCTAAAAATCAAGTCCAACTTTGATCCAACGACAACGACTCAAAAAAAAAAAACTCAAAGGAAATCGAAAATAAACGATTCGAAAACTTGACGCAAAAACTGAACGAGAAAATTTGCATAAGCAATAACTCAATACTGAGGAGCTGCCGCCGCTGCTGTTGCTGTTGCTGCTGCTCCATGATCGCCTAGGCAGGGGCACAGATGGAGCAACTACTGTGGCAGAAACACCAACGATGGTGACGATTGCACCAGCAACAACACTGGCAATCGGAACAACAACAGCGACAATAAAAGCACAAAACACATCACTTTGCAAGTCAAAGTAATGGCAAACACACAAAAACTAATTTTCGCACAGAACGCGCACGAGGACGGCTGCACTTCTCACTCTCGCTCTCGCTCTGTCTCTCTCTTTCTCCCTCGCTCTTTCAGAGGGTGACCTGTTCTCTCTCTCTCTCTGTCACCCTGTGACTCCCACGTCATCAAACACCGCCGGTTTTCTTTTCGGTCGCTCTGCGAAAAGAGGCGGGGAAGGAAAAAAAGAGCCGTTCTATGAAAATTAAATGAATAGTTCAAAGCAACTGTTAAATTGTTGTTTCTACTGCTGTGATAGGCACGTAATCATCATGTGTCCGTCCGTCCCATCGTCGATCGAACCATCCAACCAACGCTCCATCCCCCGCCCGCTCGATGCCTCAGACAAGCGAAGATCGTTCACACATCTCGAGCAGCAAAGTTCATTGGACGAAGTCGTCGCTGCAGTTGTGTGGAGGAGGACGCGGGGTGGTGGGTGGAAGAACCCAGCCGTCCGAGCCGAGTCGAACGCATAGCGAATGCGTCTTGTCTCGACTCGCGTCGCGTCTCCAGTCGAGATGCAAATCCATCCGTCGCTTGGGCAATCGCCCGAAGATGCCTGCAGTGAGCCGGATGAAGGTGGGTGGGCGAAGGAAGCTGCGGAGCAGGGCGGCGGCGGGATCAGGACTGACCTGTGATACCAGGCACTACGTGATCACGCCGACATCACGTCACGTGTCATTAACATATCACAACCACCTCAACAACTCACACAGACGGACGAGCGCAGACAAAAAGTGAAAGAAACGAACGGGGAAAGAGAGGAACAGACAGACGGACGGACGGACGGACGGTGGACAGACCAGGAGGCAGACAGTTCAAGAGACTGGCAGACAGATGACCAGGATCAATGAACGTACAGAGGATTTCCTCGAGGATAGTGCCAGACAGGCGGGAGGTGTCTGGGAGCATCCGAGGGAGACAGAGTCAACGATCGCCCGCATCGGAAGCCGGGTGGGAGAGAGGCGAGTCAATGAGTGAGTGAGTGGGAAAGTGAGAAGCCAGTGACATCATGGGCATCCTCAGGCTCAGTGGTTTCCTACTCATGCAAATCACCAACTGGCTGGGACTTCTTGGCCAATGATCCGGTGATTGCCCGCCATTGATCGACGGACTGGTTGAGCGCGTGATCTGCAAATGGATGGATGTATCGACGATTGATTTGCAAATTGTTCGCCGTAAATATGTGATTGCAGTTGCAGTGGCAACAACTGTTGGTGGTGTCGGGGTCAGTCGACAATCGGTTTTTTATGACCGCGGCAGGTCTTTTTCCCCTCCGAACCCAATTCAATGGCTTTCCCTCGGACCCCTCCACCAGACACAGTAGTCAGTTTGTTGATCCGGCGACTGGGCCGCCAGAACGATGCACTCAATATCGACTAGGTAGGTGTCTGCTGTCTGTTCTCCTTCGGACTCGGTTTCTTCGTTTTGCACTCGCGTCGAGTTCATTGTTTCGCTCGGTTCAGTGGCCGGTCGAGTTCATAAATATTTCGTCTCGCCGTTTTTGTCATTAGTTTTATTCATTTTTGCTGTTTGTTTTATTTCATCCCCTTTTCATTTCGTTCTTTGGATTTCGATTTATCGCCGCGAATGAACATGAACCCTCGTGGCACTGCAGCGGGCTCTCGTCGGCGCTTTGGTTGAACTTTCATGATATGCTAGTCATGAATAAATCCTCGATCTTGGGTGTACGTGATCGCGACCACGATTGACATAGAGCGACAAGGAGTTGGTGGCGATCGCTTCTCAAAGGAAATGCAAATTCTGCATTTCTCGTATGGTAATGAAGTCATTTGATGACTTACTTTATGAAGGTGATCTTTGGCGATCTCGATGTCTAATGATCCCTGACTTCATCAATTGAAAAGTCAGTAAAAAAATTGTATTTTTTGGAAGTCCATTGTGCTACTTTAGTACTTTCTACAACTCCTGAGACTTTCACACATCTCCATCTTCGCCACTTAAGGTTCTCCCCTCGCCCCTTTCGCTCTCTGACCCCAATGTGACCCCTCAGTCCAAATGGCCACTAAACTCTTCGAATGGACGGTGATCTCCATAATTGGATGCAGATGCAGATGCAGACGGGCGCACAAAAGCGCTGATGTCCTTCCAATTAGCCGTAACAACACTCAACAACTTGTTGTGATATTCTCGAAATGTGCCACATAGTACCATCAACAACAATAATAACAACACAAACAACAACAACAACCATTGTCGGACTTTCTTTAGTCGCTCATTTATGGATGCTTGGCTGCTTAATCGCTGGCATCATATTAATTGTAAATTATTGATAAGACAGCAACAGCAGCGGCGGCTTCGGCGGCATCAGGACCAGCAACAACAACGATGCCATTTTTTTGTATTATTCTTCTTGTTGCTGTTGTTATTGTCGTCGTTGTTGTTGTTGCTGCTGTTGTAGAGACGGCGACATCTATGAGCCGCATCTTGGTGAAGGCGTACGGACGACGACGTGGTTGCAGCGTCGTGTGGTTGCTGTAAATGTAGTTGTAGTTGTTGCTGTTGATGCTGTAGGTGTTATTGTTGTATTGGTGGTTGTTGTTCTTTATTGTAGTTGTTGTTGTCGTTGTAAGTACACATGTTGCCGCCACAGTAATTTCTACACAATTTCCGTGTCTGTTGCGCCTGCGCAGGCCGAACGTAAATAAAATTTCCTTAAATGTCGCAGGTGTCGAGAAGAGAAAGAGATAGGGGGATAATAAACAGAGAAGGAGATAAGCACAGAGAAAGAGAGGGCAATACAGGTAAAACAGAACAAAAAAGTAATGCCGTATGAGAAGGAAAGAGAGGAAAGTTTCGGACGGACCAAATGATGGAGGACACAGGAGAGTGAATGAGAGACAAACAGAGGGAGAGAGAGAGAGAGGAGATAGAGAGAGGGAGAGAGCGCGAGGAGAAAATCTGGTAATATAGACGCATCCACCATCGGAAACCTTGGTCAGCTCAAAGCCGAATAAAGCCTGCTCATGCGCAGCCATGGCGCTGGCTGTTGTTATTGTTGTAGGCGACGGTCCTAGCGCCTGTGTGTGTGTGTGCGTGTAGTTGTATGTGTGCGCTGCAGTCCGATGTCGCTGCCGGGTGATAAATAAATTTTGGAATTAACTTGCCATATATTTTCATTATGGTGGACACAGAAAGTCGTGTTTTATTTCGTCACAAGTGGATTTAATAAAATGTGTCTAATTTTCACTTCCCTTCCACCATATTTGTGTGTTGCATCAACAACATTCTCTCGATGATGATGAAGACGATGATGATGATGTTGCAGTAGTATTAGTGCTAGTGGTTGTAGTTGCTTCTGCTGCGGTTGTACTTGTTATTGTGGGGGTCGCGAAAGTCGCCTGAAATATTTCTCGACAAGTTCGCAAACCTGTTGCGCCATCAACCAACACAACCACAACAACACGATCGTCAACGATCCACCAGCCTCCACCGTGATGGTGCGCGTTGGTGAAATGGTTGGTTGGTTGTCGAAATCATTGACCAAAGGCCAGGGAACGTGAAGGTTCCGGCGTTCGCGAGGGGAAGGTATGGATGGAGTGAAGGCATGGCGACAAACAACAGGTCGCGCGAATGCCTTCGTGATTCCCGTCCGTGATCCGATCGTGGTTCGTCGCCATCGCCATCGTCGTCGGCCTGCGCCTGGGCCATGGCCAAGTTGTGGTTCCACCTCGCCTCGATTCATGTGATGGTCCATGGTCCGAGAGCTAGTGCGAGTGCGAGTGCGAATGCGTGGCCCATGTGGTCCGTGCTAACTGTCAATGCTTCATTTTTGTTGTCATCTTAAGTTGATTGCAAATTACGAGCATGTGTCAACGGACGGCTGGGCAGCGTCCATGGTTCGGTCTGGAGCGGTGCGGTGGGGCATGGCCCGGTATGTGGACAATTGTTCTTGACACTTGGCGACGGCGTTGTTGCTGTTGTTATTATTGTTGTCGCTATCGTCATCATCATCATCGCCATCAGCAGCAGCAGGAGGAGGAGCAACAGCTCGAGTAATGAGAAGAAGAAGTGAGCGAAGGAAACACCTTTTAGCCGTTGGTAGTCGGTGACGAGCGAATCGAGAGCCAAGTGGGCGTCGAAACTCATGAAGGTGTCAGAAAGTAGGCTACCGCTGATCCCCGAACAATGACCGATCAGAGGGGGTTCGGGAGAAACATTTCCTTCAAGAACCGGACTTCGTTCCACTTCCACTCCACTCCACTCCCATGCAAGGCCAGAAGGTTCAATGCCTCGGCAATTGATGAAAATCGAGCCCAATTAAGTGGAGTTCGGCCAGCCCTCCTCCACGACCCTGGCCATCGACCGAGTACCCTCGTCGACGAAGGCCGGTCGGAAGGATTTTTCAGGCAATTTAAACGAGCCCCGAGGTCGTATCGGGAAAAGTCAAAGCCACAGTTATTGGGAGAGAACGAGCGAGACAATACAAGGTAGGGGGAAAAGAAGGATTAAAAAAATATAAATATAAAAACAAAATATAACTGAAAAAAATCTATGTAAATTGGCAATAAACTTTAAGTCAGAGGGCCATAAATTTAAAATACTGCTTTTATTTTGACTTCTGCATTCATATATGGACTTCGCTTTGTCTATTCAAGTGTGTATGTGTGCGTGTGTGTGTGTGTGCGGTTTTGTGTGTGTGAAATTCACCTGTACGGAAAGTTGTCAGAGCGATCAATAATAAATTAAAGCATACAAATGTGAGCAGAAAACATATGCAAAAGTAATAAAAACCTAGGAATAACCCATTAACTTAAAATGACACCGAGAGCCACATAAATCTTGCGGCGCAGGCAACAACAACAGCAACAACGAGCACAGGCAGTTGCGAACGTTGTTGTTAGGGACGGACGCATGGGTTAAACACAGTACAACAACAACACACGAGGAGCAGCATCAGGCGAAGGAGTCGAGCGAACTTCGAGCCCAGACAGGCGCAGGCTAAGAATGGATTTGCAAAAGACCAACACACTCGAAGAGAAAGACATGCAGACAGACAGGAACATGGACGGAAGATAGAGAGATGGACAGGGAAGCAGGCGGACAGTCGGACAGATAGCTAGACAGACGTACATAAACTCGCAGACAGACAGAAGGCAGACGTCTGTCCATCTGTCTACGGCCTGAATTCGTAATAAAACAATAACAACAACAGCAACCCACAACTACAATAGTAATGGAAGCAGTCCCAACAACAACAACAACTCCTCAGCGGCCCAGATCGGTGGATCGGTCGACAACCATTAACATTTATGAGTAACAACGCCAAGTGAAATGAAACGAGATGAAATAAAACAAAATTGGGTACAACAACCACTATAATGAAAAACAAAAGCTAAATTACATCACATCAGACGGAAACTATTAACGATCTTGTTGTGAACTATATACACATTTTACTGTCATTGGATAGTACAATGGATGCTATTGATCTTTATTAGTCTGCAGTAGTTGGTCAACTGTGGCATTGTTCATGGATTAATTTCGATCAAAATATTTCAATTGAATGTTAGTGACTCAAGTCAGAGTATTCAGTGACTTATTTAAGGATCAGGCTATAGATATTTGACAACGATAAATTATATGATATTGACTGGAGTCAAATCATTCCAAATGACTAATTTTAATATAAGGATATTGGATAATTTTGGTAATATTAAGATTTGCTTAGTTATATATATGGTTAGTCCAAGTTTCGAGAGGGATTTAATATATACTTAATTGGTAGATATATTCTTTATTTGTAAGTTAGCTTAGTGGAGAGTCATGAAATGCGACTTCCTGTCAGTTACTATTAAAATCTTTTTGTGACTAAACCTATAACTTATATTTTTGTATAATAATATATTCTTATTTGAAGTTCTATTAAACATGAATCCATAGCATCTCTCTTTACCGGTTCCTACTTGAATCCTTCTCTAAAATACGAATTCCCAATAGTCTGGGAAACCCCCTAAAGCAAGCTACTCCAGTACCATAACCATCTCCTTTTCGCGTTTAAGTGGAGCCAACCTTGAGCATTAAAACGACCTTAGTCGGAATATTAATGCTCCCTAATAAAGGATCATTTGTTATGATTTCCCCCAACTCCAGCCACATCCACTGCCGGCGACCGCAATCCACCATCCATTTGGCCCCATCCATTCACCTGGAGAATCATTTGGCTCGATCAGGTGCCGACCGCAATGGACGAGTGGTTCTGCTCGGGCGTCGTCGTCGTTAGCGTCGCCGGCACGAATTCCAATCGCATTCATAGACGAAGGCGAAGTCGGCGACTGACGGCGGAGACGACGACGTGAACGATGGAGGTTGTGACGATGACGACGACGACTGCGACGGTTGCTGCAACGACGACGATGGCGGCGTCTCTCTGCCTGGTGCCTGCCTGGCAACAACAATAATAAATCATTCTCATATTTCTCTCCCACCACCACCTCCATCGCCTCCATGGACCTCTGTCTGTCTGTCTTGGCCCCAAGTGAGCCGACTGATGGACACTTGCAGGCGGCCTCGCGGTATTGAAAACTGAAAACCCTCCGACCGCCGCGACCCAGCCACGACTTCTCATTGCTCCCGACTAAATTGCCAGAGCTGGAACCAGCGGCCGTAATTGCGTCGACTGAAAAGAGATCGCTCCCCGTCTCGTTCACTCGCTCTGGGTCTATCCCTCTATCTGTTCGCCTTTCGGTTGCCCGAGAAGATGGAAAATGATCGATCGAACTTTATGGTGCAGAGGAGTAGTTCGCACATTTGTTCGCGAACCCAGGGATCCCAAACCCTACTCCACAATTGAGTATCAATCCGAGAGTCGGGAGGAAATCCTACAAGGAGTAAGAGCAAAGAAAATAGAAGAAGATGGAGTTAGAAAGGAGGAGAATAAACTGTTGAAAGGATCAGATTCTGAACATTATTTGACATTTAGCCAACGATCGCTGGCATTTGTGAAATGTGAAAATGCTTTCCCAATCGCTTCCTTTCTCTCTCATCGATCGGCTATTGATGCCCGCTGTCCACGCAGCGGTCGCTATAAATATTCGCATTGTGGTCTCCTCGAGATCGATTCTGGTAGCGGTGGCTGCGGAGCCGAAGGTTGAGGTGAACCTAGCAGGGTGCGTCGATCTCGTAAACTATGGAAATATGGCAAGAACTCGACGCTAGCAAGCAACAACAGTCTTTGGCGAGGATCGCGTAGTCGTTGCAATTGTTGCTGTTGTTGCTGCCGTTTTTTCCTGTCGGCATAACTGACATAAATAACCGCTCTAGTCATTATTCACCTGACCGAGCTGAAAGCTTCACCACGAGGTCCCGAGACGTGCCTCCCCAGTCCACCTTCCTCTTTTACTCCTATCTCCTTTCTACCGCCCGCCCCTCTCTCCGCCACCTCCCCCTCTCGGCCATCGTTCGGTTTCCCTCCTCATTTGCTTAATGACCACGAAACGAAACCCATGATCGCGGCCCCCACAGGTTCTTCATCTTTAACCGCCGCCGCCGCCGAAGACTTCTCCTCCCCCCCCCCTCTCCACACAACAGCCCGACATTAGATGTCCACCGCCGTCCACCTCGTCGGCCAGTCGGTCGGTCGTCATTGAAATATGCGCACGCGCATCGTCCCAACTTGAAGCCGCCTCCCAACTCGTCCTCCGCCTGCTCTGGGGATCCCGTCGCCCAGTCCGGGGAGGGAAGGAGTTGGAGAAGAAGTCTCGGAGAGTCTGGCGCGCATATTTCTGGAGAATTTATTTATGACGGCCGCTCGTTTGGTGCGTTGTGCGGTGGTTATCCATAGAAATCCTCCCCTCCCATCTCAGGCAAACCCCACAGTATTCCTTCAGTCCCCAGTTCCTTCTAGTTTCCGTCCGGGAGGCGACGCGGCACTGAGCGAGGCATCAACAGCCCCCCAGTCGTCCAGCACTCGGCTGTCTGTCCACCACTGTCCCCTGTCTCTGTCCCGCACCCTCTTTGACCATCCATCTTTCAGGCCCCTGCCTCCAGAGACGTCATCCTTTCGCCGGGTTCGCCGGCTACTCGTCTGTCGAGCTGCCCTCGCCTCCCTCCCACCGTCCGTCCATCGGTTCACCTGGACGTCCAGCCTCCTTCGCGGCCTCGACTGTGGCCAGGTTTTATTGGTGTTTTAACAGCGCTAATAGTGCAGCAATAATAATTAATTTTATGGCTGTGGAAGTTGTAAAATTTGCACCACGTCCTCGTCCTAGAACATCACTGGAACATTACGCGCGTTGGTAGGGTGGCGGTGGAGGTAGGAAGGGGGTGAAGTGTGTGGAGGGAGGGTCGGAAGCCTCTTCTTGCCCGTCCACTGTTGGAGTTCGTCGGGAACTGCGTGTGCGGTAGCTTTGACTTCATCGGGACAACGATGGGGGAGGCGAGGGACTCATTGTTGTTGTCGTTTTTTACTTCTCTCGTCTCGCTATTGGCTGTTGTTTCTGCGGTTGATCTGGTGGCAGCAGGTATGGCTCCATAGTTAGTGCCTAATGCTATGTATGCATATAATTATCCATGGCAAATCAAATGACTCCTAATGAGAATTTGCTAATGAACTGAGCGACGACCAGACGATCCAGGGTCAGACGGTGGGAGGAGCTACTCAAAGGGTTTTCAGGAGTGTGGATAATTTCCTCTCAAAGGTCCTCGAATACTCCTATTAACTCTTCGGAAACCCATTAACAGGCAGAGCTTCCTTTGAAAATCTATCCTAAAGATCTACTAAATTCACTTTCTCTCACACTGAACTATATGCCGCATTTAACAATAATTTTCGAAGATTCCTTAAGAATGAAATGGCTCATTTACATTAGAAAGAAAAAACCCTACTCAAGGCACTTCTGTACTATGATCTTCTAGGCATCTCAGAACGGAATAAATAGCTCGGTTCACAGCTTGCACAACTTCAAGGGGGAACCGAATTTGTATTCAAATGAGTCGGGCTTCCTGAATGGGAAATGAATGGAGGGCGAGTTGAGTTCGAGAGTAACGAGTTCGAGCTCTGACGCCGCACCATCAGACAAAAATGCATATATTGAAAATAAAAATAATAAAAATAAATTAAAATTAAACTAAACTGAACAAACAAACAGGAGTTGGAAAGTGTTTTTTTAAAGCTGGACGAAGTTTTGGGATAAGGTGGAATAGTCTGAGGCAGTTGCTGTAGGCTCTGGAGTTCAATGCTTCCGATTCATAACCAGTGAGGCCAGAGTCAGAAAGAGATGGCGACTGTCTGTAGTGAGAGAGAGAGAGATCCATCACATTTATGCAAATGCGTTTGTATAATAGAACGAAAAAAGTAAACAAGTTTGAAAAATCAAAATTCATAGAAGTTCAAAAAATAATTTCAATAGTGTTCGTTCGTCTGTGGTTAGATAAGAATTCATTGCGATACATTTCACAGATGCGAACACACATACTCACTCACTCATACACACATGCATGGACATTCATATCAACGTCTCCATCTCTGGCTACGCTGCATATGGATGCGGATGTATCTCGACATGGAGCAAACACACCCCGTGTTCGAGTTCTGGTGCCGCTTGCAACAGAACTGTAACAACAACCACAAGAACTACAATTACACGAATACGAACGGTGCAATTTGCATCTAAAAGTTCTTGTGCTGTATCTACATCTGTATATCTGATTGTCGTTTCTATAATATCTATCTATGGCTGCCTTTTGAAAAGTCATTTGTCGAACATGCGAACATATAATCAGCTTGAATTTGAAATGCATTTTCGAATTTCTGTTCGTTTGCTTGAATTTTTGGCCCCAGCCAGAGATATAGACATAGCGAGTAAGTGAGTGACAGGGCGAGAGCGAGAGGGGTATAGAGCGAGGGGTCAGCGTATCCCCTCATACAGTTAACTGCCGCTGCTGCTACTGGATGTTGTCGTCTGTCGCTGCTGTCATTGTCGATCATGTTGTTGTTGTCAAAAATAGAATTGCAAATCTATTTAAGGTGGACTCAATAGTTAGCATCGAGTGCATTCACCCGGTTCATTGGCCCCTTCTCGAATGGCTTTTGACTTTTCAGAATTCAAATTTAGTATACAGTGTTTTTATGGACAGCCTTGTTGTACACAATTATTCATATGCAAGAAGTTTTCTTAAGATTGAGTGGGAATCGAGAATACCGAGTTAACTGCTTAGTATTGCAGTTGGCTTTGATTGTGTTAAATATATATTTGAAATACCTGTCACCAACACCGAGGAATTCATAACTAAAACATCCGCTTACCTGAAAGGAAATCGAGAAAAGATAAATATTAATTAAATGACTTGGTATTGAGTCATATAATAATTTGGAAAGTACAGTATCCAAAATTTTGTGCCATGAAGTAGAGAAAATTGTGCATGAATAATTGAAGGTTTTACGAAAAATAAAACCAATCCAGTTTGTTCTCAGTTCACACTCGTTAAACGAAAATAATTTATATGAATATGATTTCCAATTAAAGTGCAAAAAATCGAGGTCCTGTATAACTCAAAATGAAGAGGAAAAAAGCCTCTTATCGAAGTCAGCAATCTGCAGATCCCACATTAAGCCACCAAAGTCGATATAATTCTCAGCTAAATTAAACGCTCCCCGGCACTCGGTGCCACCGAGTAACCGAAGACCTCGATGGAGTCTCTTTGGCAAAACCTGTTGCACACAGGCGATGCGGTAAACAAATAAATCCCGGTAAATTATCGGCTACCGTGTGGCAAATAATTCAAATCTCGATTATTAATCGGACATCGGACGAGGCAAGTGTTTCATTCCGTGAGCTCATTTCAGATAAACGAAAGACAGACAGGCACAACCAGCAGCTGCACCTTCATTTCATCCTCCTCCATACTTTGACTTCATCAGTGTCGTCGTCGTCTTTTTGCCTCCTCCGATATTTTTGTCTCCTTCCCGCTACTTGTCTCCCCGTTGACTTCGATGGCGGTTTCATTGCTTCCTTCGTTCCTTCCATTGCTTTCTTTCCTGATCCGTCTACGCCTCCGCCCTCGGCCTCCTTCACCAGGGATCTCTCTACGGGGCTGTGGCGCGAGCGATCGAGTGAATGAGCTTAAATGCGATCCGATTGACACAAGTCATAAATACAACAACAAGAGCAACCAACAACAACATCATCCTCCATGTATAGCGAAAAGAGGAAATTAATATCTCGACCGCGGCTCGGATCACGAATCGCTTCATGGGCCCGACTTGAACTCCTTTTCCCACTCCATCATTGCATCCTTCATCCTTCACCATTCACCTCCTATCATCCTCCACCAACTCCACCTTGTCCCCGGCTCCGCTTTCCGCTCGTGGCAAGTGGAGACCGCAGCCAGAAAGTGATTAAAATTTGAACTCTTATTAGTTGCCACCTACGTTGGCTGCCTCGCTCTGGTTCGGTTCGGTCGGGTTCGGTTTGGCGGATCGAGCTCATGAGGTTTGATATGCGAGTGCGCAGCACGCACGAACGATCGGTGGACCTTCTCCCTCTTTTTCCTGCTCTCTCGCTCCTGCCGTCCTACCCGGAGAAAGGCGTTCCAGCCGATCGAATGGATGTCGCCCTGGCAGATCGCATGGATTGCGAACCAGCCACAGACATTGGACAAGCGAAGGCACAGGAGGAAGTCGGCGCGAAGGAGGCAGCCGAAGAGTTCAGGAGGCAGATGGGCTGGTAGTCGAGAGTTTCATGGATGCTGAGACGATCGTCGAGGGGTCCAGGGGCATTCCAGCAGTTAGACAGGAGTCCAGGCATGCCGGCGATCAGGCGATCGCTTCTGTCACAATGCGTTTGATTTTGTATTAATTTTGAGATTTTATCGGACACCGAGCGATCGTGCGAGATCGCACGAACCACGAGGAGCGCGACGATGTCACGACTGGGGAGCGAACGTTACGCATGCGCACAAGTGCAGGGATTGCGTGACACGTGCGCCCAAGACAGGTCGGGACAGAACAGGAAGCGATTGGCGTTTGTGACATTTTTAAGTGGGTTTAATGTAGATTGAAATCGATATAAAAATAAATTTAGGAAAACAGAGATTTATATTTTCGGACACCAATACGGATACATAGAAGTTTAAAAAAGAGAACATTATGATAAAAGAAGAGCAAATTATAAAAGAACATAATTCTAAAACTATTTATTTTCGAAACTAGTTGTTTTATATAAAACAATCTAAGAAATAAAATAAAATGCAGTGTGGAAAATCAAAACCGAGAGAAATGGAATCGGAGGCCAAATAAGTAAATTGCAGAGAACTTCTGAATGAAGAAACTGAGTGAGAAACACAAGAAATGCAATTGACAAATTCGAAGGTTTCTCAAGAGACATCGACACCAACTCAGGGTCTGGATTACGTGCTGGGGCTCAGCCATACGGCGGCTGTATAATCCTCGGGAAATTATTCCCGCGTCGATGGCTTCAAAAATCGAGCACAATGCACGAGTTTTAAAGAAAACAACGCGACACAAGCAGAGAATGTAATTTAAGCGAACAACGTGGAGCGAAAACTAGCGCAGTAGTTCAGAAAACTTTTCACCGTTTCTTCACCAGCCACGGGCACAAGAGAACATGAGTAATAAAAGCAGCAATTGCAACAATAAAATATATAAATACCAAGATTTGATCGATAATCCATAGAACAGCAATTGATTGTATTTTATGGCATATATTATATAATCAGAATAGTCAATTCAAGCAGAAAATCGACAAACAAAATTAAAACACTGTCACCAATCGCCGTGATCAGCTCCCTATTGCATCAACAGATCTCCAAATGGTTAGGCAGAGTGGGACAGCGATAGCGCGACACGTTGAAAACCACGTTCCGCGTTCTTCTAACTTGTAAACGTATGACAAAAGAACAAGAAGGAAGAATTGCTTATTTTAAAATATCGTTCAATATATTTTTGCAAGTTAAATACTTCAGACGAATTCAGTTCATGATTCGAAAAGAGATCAATGAAATTTTCTGCAGAGGAGAGGGAAGGAAGGATGAACTGTAGTAGTGTTGAAGAAGAGAAGAAGGATTGATGGAAGATGAATGATAGATTGGGAAATGAATGAACAGCTGCACGCTAAACTGAGCCATCCATTGACCATTGCACACACTATTGCTTTTTCTCGATCTGTATATACAATTTTTTTTTAGTTTTTTCTGGTAAAAGAACACAAAACAATAAATTTCTGTATTTTAGGTTTAAAAAAGAATGCTGAAAGATATACCTAAGAATTTAAGATAATGTCTTAGAAATAAAAGTTATAAAATTTTAAAATAATGGATATTAACAATTTCATTTTCTGTCTTAATAGAAACGTTTTCTGTAAACAAAAATATTCAAAAATTTATTTTTGGAATTACTCACAGTAAGAATTTATATATGGGAGAAAACGAAAGGATTATTGATGATCGACCCGTTGACAACTGCAACATTGAAAGGCATGCGGATTAACCTTGCAAAACCTTTAAAATATCCACAACAAGTCCGCTGTGAAGAACGAACGAACGAAACAGACGATGGTAGAGAGAGCGGGACAGGGAGAGAAATTCAGGCCAAATCGATGGGAAAAAGAAACAAGTACATAAAGAATCAATGAAATGCAGTTGGAATTGAAAAATTCGGAAGTATGCGATGGGAGGAGGCAACCTGATGCCAAAGCAAAGATATGGCAACCTCTTGTTTTCGTTTTTGGTTTTTTTGTTTTTTTCTTATATTTTATGTTTTCTCGGGTTTTTTGTTGTTGTGCTATTTTCCTGCCTTCCTGGCAGCATCATTGGTTTTTGATTATTTTCAATATTTACGATCGATGGGCGCTGTAAACGGCGGTAAATGTTGCTGCCAACCGAGGGCCCAAACAACAGCAACAAACCACAAAAATAACAACAACAACAAGAATAACGGCCACTACCACCACCACCACCACCACGATGACGGCGGCGACGACGACGACGACAACAACGTCGACGAGGCCGATGAAAAATATGTGGAATTGCAATTGACTGGGAATTTAAGCGATCAACAACAACAGGAAGACCAACAACAATGCGCATCATTGACATTTAAAATATGGCACCGTGTCAGGGCGGCCGCCCCACGCCCATCAGTTATATTTGGATCCCGGTCCCTCGACCCGACCGACGGCTGCGTGGCTTTGCGAAACTTCAGCCGGACGCAACGAAAAGACGGCAACGGCGGAGGGTTGAGAGGGGCAAGGGCCGAGTATGTTGGGGGAGGGGGCTGAGCAAATGTCAGGGATGTAGAATGCTTAGCGGTAACAGCAAAAACAACAACAACTTGAAGGTTCCCCACATGATACGACCGACGGTTGGTGGGACTCATTGAGGAGGCTTTCACTTAACCTGAACCTGTCAACGCATAAATTTGGACCCGGCAGTGATAAAGGGGAAAAAGCAAAAGAGAGAGGGAGAACCACTGAGCCTGATAGACACAGAGAGAGAGAGAGACAGAGTGACACAGATAACTACAGCATGAATAGTAATCAGTGCATGTTCCTCAAGTCTCAATCAGGATAATTTTCATATCATTGGAAAAGTCGGCCGAATCAACGGCGCACCTCCGAGGCCAGCGACGTAACCAAGTGGCTGCACTACGGTGAGTAAATGCACCTTAACTAAGTGGCAACCCCGCACAAATGGCTGCACTCCAGTGGCAACCCCACGCAGCCGGCCTGTGTTCACGTAATTAGTCGCCAGATCATGTGACAATCGGAGCGACTAATGAACGCATGCGCAACCCACGACCAGCGGCTCCGGATCTCCCCAACTCCTGCCTGGCGGGTCAAAAGTAAACAAAAAACAGATATAATTCAAAATAAAACAATATATGAGAAAATCAAAAACACAACAACGAGCAAAACAAAACGCAAAAATTGTCAAAATATTAGCGAAATAATAAATTTGTTTTGTCATTCGCTGAAGACATGTTTCGTTAATCTGCAATCAGAGCCGTCGACGTCGCTGTCGATGTCGAAGTCGATGTCCTCGCCGTCCGTCGACCCAATGTCTTTCTAGCCGACTGTCTGTCCACCCGCCTGATCCTGTCCGATCGCCAGTCTCTCGCTATCTCCCTCTCCCGCCCCTACTCTTTCCCTCGTGCCTGCCTCGTGTCTGCCTGACTGTCTGATTACTACAAGATATGAAAATTAATTTCTCATTGAGTGAACGTCCTCCGTTGCGTTCGAAAAGTGCGTCAATGAGTCGTTCAGTTGTTATTGTTTTTTTCGGAGTAATTGCTATTGCAGGTTCAGGTGTTGTTGGAGTACTAGTTAATATTGTTGCCGTTGTCAGCGACCGAGGACGTGGACACGGTCGTCATAAGGATTGATTTTTACCCCGAGATTAGGAAGATTTAAACCTTGGAGAACATGCAAATACAAAGTACAGAAAATATGTGAATTCAATTCAACAGGAATTGCCAACATTTCTGGAACTCGAAAAAATATAGCACTCGAAATATTTTGTATTTCAACCCTTTTAATTGCCTATCAGAGAAAACACAGTAAATTTTAATTAACACCAATAAATACTTTCTATACCAAACTTATGTAATTTAGGATATGTCTGGAAACTCTGCCTAAGCCTAAAATCGGAGACCGTCATACAACAGCAACACCCGATGACCTCAAGTCACGTCACCTCTTGTCCTTCCCCTCCTCCTCTGGCCACCTCTTTGCAAAACACCCACAATCCTCTCCTTGGAGCCACCGAAAGCGCCGTTGTTCCACATTTCGCAACACGTCTCGTAAGTTTCGTTGATATCTTATTCCAGTTCGCACTCGAAACGTAGAAAACATGTCACATAAACATCGTTCACCCCTCGCCACCGCCAGCAATCGCCGCAGGAGAGGCGGGAGAGCGGGGAAAACTAGGATTTTACATCGCATCAGGCAGGAGAAAGGGGAGGACGATCCAAGTGGGAGTGCAAAAGACAGAGATCGCCCGAGATCGAGCAGAGATTGAACGGGGAGATCGAGGCGACACCGAGAGACCGCTTGGAGACCGCTAGAGCGCCGGTAGTTGGGTTAGAGTGAGAAGCCAGGAACACTCAAGAGACAACAGGAGGATCGAAAGAGGACCCAGAGAAGCCGCCTCCGCCTCTCACCTCTTGCCTCTCGCCGAAGAGGTAGAGGCGCGGCAGCCGGCGAGTCGTGGCGCTTGAGTTACTCGACGTCGTCTGCTGTGAGTGAAGTCGCGTCGTCGTCGTCGGCGACGACATGGCAAACGGTTGGCCTGAAAATATGTCAGGAGGTGTTGCATAAATCGCGAATTTGCTTTTGGCCAATCGAGGTTTCGGCTCTCGAGTGCTGGGGCCACGCCGAGGCGAATGGGTTTCTTCAGGTTTCCTTTTTGTCCCTTGTCGTGTCGCCGACTGGCTGCGGGACGAAAAGATAAAACGCAGAAGGAGTGAGTAAAGTGAGAGAGCGAAAGAGAGAAAGAGAGGAACAACTGCAAGTCGCATGTCAACAAAACTGCGATAAGCTCTGATATCTGCCCCTGACATAATAAATTTGTTAACTTGGCTAAATTTACACATGTCCTCCATGTAGTGGAGGATGATGCCGGAGGAGGGGTCTGAGGACGAGGAGAAACAAGACGAAGTCTAAATTAGAGACCATGACGGAAATTGAGCACAGTCGGAGACCCAGAAGGAGACAAAGTTCGAGACCAAAGAGAAGTCCAACATGCAAAGACCAAAGCCAACAAATCAACACGAAGTCCCGAACAAAGGAGGAGAGCAATTCCGGATTGTGACGCAGGCAGAGGCTGAGTAAGAGACTGAGGCAAACGCTAAAAGGAAGTCGTAAATAGAGACCGAGTGGAAGACTGAGAAACTGGCCAAAGGTGGAGCCAGACCGAAACTTATTCACAGCCATATCGCAGTCAGAGACGAGGTCCGGATTAATTAATGCGAAAGTTAATGCCTGGAACGTTGAAAAATTACTCCCGCGATACCGGCGACGACGACAATTCGTCGCCCGCGGCTGCTGAAATAGTGCACAAAGAATAGGCACATCAGAATAGGCCATCGACAGAGGGGCTGGAGGGGAGCCCAACCGACCGCCCGCCCACCTGCCTACACGGTCGCTGTCCAAGGAAACACATTCATAAAGTCATCACCCATGTCGGGCAACACGCTGAGTGGTGTCAAAAGTTTGTCGTCGGCCAAACACTTGCCGTGTCTCACGTCTGTCTTGCCGTCTGTCGCTCGCTCTCTCACTCGATAGCTGTCTATCTGTCTGACTCACAAATGGTCCGCTGTTTGGTTTTTTGCCACGGGTCGCCTCAGCGGTCTCCAACCTGTCGATGTTGGTGAGAAGCGAATAAGAGAACGGCAACTAAAAATAAAGGACCTGGACATTTGACATTGTTTCGATTATTTTGAAAATTCTTCAAAAAAGTGATTTGAGTGTATGGAAATTAGTACAAAAATATATTTCGATTACTAACAAAATTAGTTCGAAACTGTGTTCGAAGCATAATATTTTGAGTATGAAAATTATATTCCAAGAATAGGATAATATCTATTTTCAGGGCATAGAAAATACAAAACCTCATACAAAATGATCCTTAATTAATCCATCTCGCTTTGTCTACAGCTTATTGGCCAAGTGTAGAATCGATATTTAAAGCCCATTAACATCTCTTAACTGATCGCAGTTGTTTCGATACGAAAACACAACATGTAGGCGTCTGTGGCTTCCTTTCTCTCCATCAGCCTGATCGCTCTTTCATCAGATGACTGCTTCGGTGACTGCTTCCTTCGACGGTGAACTACGAACCACGCAAAATATAAACTAGTCCACGGATCGAAATCGCGGCTGGAGATCAGCCAACGTAAGGCACCAGTTGGATGGTGTAGAGGCAAAAACAGAAACAAAAATAATATTAACAACAACAAGTAGATTTCTAATCGTAACTCAAATAAAGTCGACGATCCGATATTTCAAGAAGCCCCTCAGTAAACAACAGGCGAAATCGTTGAAAGATCAATTAAACGATTGTCAGGATAGACCAAGGCAACAGCAACAACAACAACGTGAATTACAATAAAAACAACAACGCCAATAAGAAAACAACCACAGTGCAGATGGATTACGAAGGGTTCCAGGAGTAAATTGCTTATAAATATTAATGCAAGTGGGTTGACAGAAAGAGGCAGAGACAGAGATCGAAAGAAAGCCACACGAAATCTAGTAATGGATGTGCATAGAAAGGAGTATTTTTGTAAGGAGAATTTTCTCCATGAACAATCAGAGTGGGGTGTGTTGAAGTTCAGGGCTTATGGTGATAGACGACTATTTCCTCAGCAAAGATTCCTGCCAGACACAAGTTTCCTTATGATGACATCAACCTATCTTTACGCAGAAATGTGATTAGGACAATTATAACTTTATTTTCCATCTGTAATATTAAACTATAAAATAGTTTTGTAACTCATATACTTATGTTAATAAATAAATAAACATCTAACATTATCCAAAAAGTAAAACCTGCGGTAGTTTTTACAAAACGTCTATATTAAAAGCCCATCGTAAAGGGCTTGTACAAAAAATAGTATCTTCAATGCTCAATAAAATTCAAAAAAATATATATGTCGAGTCAATGAAACACTTTTTCAACTTCTTGGGAATAACAGAAGATCACAAGAAACCAAAGCCTAAAAAATAACCCAACCCTAATACTCTTTAGTACCATCTCTATTACTTCTCTCTCTCTCTTTCTCTCTCCATGGCAGAAGGATGTGATTAAATCATTCATTATTTTCGGTGTAAACGGATGGAAAATACACACCTATACGCACGACAACTTCCATTGCAACGAGGTAAACATGGAACTTCGAGCCTCTCCGATGCACCTCGAAGTACCAACCATCCATCAAGCCAACAATTAAAAGCTTTCTTTCCTCAAATAGACTCATGTCTCTCTTTATAAGACGACTGTAGTTGGTGCTGCAGTGAGGTGTGTTTAATACAGAGTACGTGGGTTGAACTCGACGCAATTCAATGAATGAACAATCGTTCGTTCATCCTGCTCGTGGCTGTGGCTGTGGTTTGGGGAAACCTATGGATAATAAATGTAAAACGTTTTCAAAAAGCCCATCATTAATCAGAGAGAAAGGGAAGACTGAGCGAGAGGGGTTGAGGCCGGAGTGATGGAGGAAACACCGTTGTTTTAGATAAACACATCGTTCGAACAAGTGATTACAAAATGATTTTACAAGAGCTCGTGGAGCCCTCTGGGTGTGGAGGCACGGGCATCGGACATCGGGCTTGGACCATGGACCATGGACATTAGCGGCGTTAACACCTTTTTTCGAACTGGTACTAATTAATTTGGGGAAGCCCACAGCCAGACGGAGGTATATGTGTGTGGGACAGGGAGGAAGCGAATTTCACCTGAAGCATCTGTGAGAGACGCGATCAACAGACAAATGAGGGGCCCTTATATGAATCTTTTACCCTTCAACCGTGACCCTCCCCACCCCTAATCAAATCCATCCCACAGGCAGCTGGAAATGCTTTCTTTTCGATGAGCATCGGTAACACATGCCACCATCAGAGCAGCACCAGCAACAACAACAACACCAACAGCAACAGCGGCATTTGGGCCAAACATTGAGCCTAAAACAAAAGTTGTGTTTTCGCCAGAGCCGTCGACATCGTTGAGTGGGCCGTTGTCGAAGTCGTGCCAACACCTTAGAAACAATCAGGCATCAAAACATATGGAGGATGAAGGGACCGAAGAAAGAGTGAGAGAGAGTGTGCGATAAAAGGATGGATAGAGTGAAAGAGGGACTGAGACCGAGTTAGATAATTTATTGCAGTTGCGACGAAACCATATTAATAATAATGCGGCCGGTCTCGCAAGTACGGGCCTAAAACAACAACGACAACAAAATGTAGACAAATAAAAATATGTTAAAACGTGTTCCGTTGCGTGGATGTTAGAAAATTTCTCCAAGAGGTCGCACTTTTCCGCATTTCAACTGCCAAACGTTTAATCAATCATTAATTCTACTACAAAAACGTTTAGAAAACTAAAAATACACCAACATCCACTATGACGACAACGTCAATTCCAGCAACAACAGGCTGACAAGAACACCAACAACAACTATAATGCTGAAAACACTACCAAACATCGATTAATCTTCGGCAATAAAAGCTTTGATGCTTGCTGTCAGAATGCATTTGTTGTATGCATGAAACTCTCTTTCAGTGCTAGGGGTTCTCATTGTTGTTGTTGGGAGCAGTATTGTAGTTGTTCTCATTGTTGTTGCATTAATGCTAGCATTGTTGTTGGCTGCACTTGCGCATCTGTGGCCAACGAATTCAAATCGAATCACTCACAATGTGGTCATTGATTGATCCCGACATAAAAAGGCAGGTTCTTTTGAAGCCACCAAGCCCGGGTTCAGTTGTTGTCTCCCCTTCCGCCGATCGACCGGTTGTAGGTGTCGAGCCTTGGAGGTGCTTGGGATCGGCGGTCGTAGGCGAGTGCAGAGAATCGAGGTTGAATGAGGTTCTGAAACAAGTCTTCAATAATTGTAGAACGCGAGACGATGTTGATGGATCGTTGGCGTTGGGGAAAGTTGGGAAAGAAAGTGCGCTGGGTGGCCTAGAAAAGCCATACATCAAGTTTTGGAATGTTTATGTCCATGGATAAAAATGTATTATCCACAAAGTTTGTGGCATTTGTATCAAATGCTAGCAATATAGCTAAATACAACTACTTGACGACTCTTCGTATAAGATATCTTTTCCTAGTCATATTCAAAATTATTTGATAATTGATCCAGCCATCTACCACCTTCATTCGCTTTCTATTTCTTTCTTCTTCAAACTCCTTCACTCCCTCTACCAACTGATCGATTCGGTTAATAATCCATATTTCTCGGATATCAAAAATTTCTCTCATATCGGATGCAACTTTACGTATACTGATGCCATTGATTATTAATTTAATTTTTCCTCTTTTTTTGTCGCTCTGGCTCTTGTTTTACAGACAAAGGAAGCCAATAAAAATAAATCAAAATACCATGAAATAATAACAGTCCTTGATCCTTGCTTTCATTACCATCCAATAGTCATTACATTCAAACCATGGTCGAACTGTAGCCATACCAAGCTTCGGACCGAACCCCGATCGCCAACACAATAATAACCAATTTAGACATTTGAAAACTACTTTACAACGACTGTGACGACGTGGAGCAAAAATAAAAACAACAACATGGTATCCACCACCGTCCACTCATTTTATACACCGATACAAGAGCCAACAAATGGAAAATCGAGGAGAAAAAACTTTCCTTGCAACGATTTCGGTCTTGTCTTCTGTCGATCAGAGCGCCACATGCCACATCAGACACGGTGTTGCATTGCATTGCATGTTGGTGGCAAGGTGGACGACAACAACGACAGCGACCAGCGAGCACGGTGTCCTCTCCCCTCCACCCATGCATCCATCAAGCCACTAGCCATCCGCCACCAGCATTCGCCAGTCGCACTTCAGTGACATTGACTTTGGCCGAGGTTGTCAAGACTCGCTCCGCCACGGGAGCCTCGAAGGCGAAGGCGAAGGCCAGACGCGCGGTTGCTCTCGGCCCGACCCGACGCGACCGTTGCCTGTCACCGCGCCATTGTCATGGCGAGCACCACCAGCCCTTCCTCCGTCCCCTCCACTCCTCTACCAACACTAGCACGACAGCCAACTCCTCCGACTCATTCTCTTCCTCACCGTGGTACCACATGGCGCGGCTTTGTTTTTGGAATAGACCAACAAACCAAGACAGACCGACAAAGAGATATACAGGCCGACAAGGAGGCAGGCAGACGGACGGAATGACAACTTACAGACAGATAGAGAGCCTTTTGCCAGTCCGAGTGCTATCCTGTGCCGTCCACCGTACCGCATTGCGATTTACATGGTTTGTCTTAAATTATATGATTGCCTACCGAAAACGAGGAAGGAATCTATTTGTGGATAACGCGCCGCCGTCGAGTGAAAATCCAGCAACCGGCGACCGGGTCCAACGACAGCAACTGGAAATCGCCGTCCCGTCAATGCGTCGTCATATATAGACAAGTCGAGGTCATTTGGATTTCGGGATTATAAATTTGTGTGGGTTAAATGGCTGAGAAATCGATAGTCGGGTCCGGCTGCGGCCTAGACTGCGGCCTAGGCCTCGGCCTCGGCTCCAGGTCCTGTTTTAGTGGATTTCTGCAATTGCTAATCTATTCAGAGAAATTGCATGTACTATGAAGACACATTTGCTGCCTGTTTTGAAACGTATGGGGCTGGTGAAAGTCCGCCTAGTAACGCCTAGTTCTATGTGGGTAGTATTAAATTGAGAGAATTCTCAAACAATGTAGTCCTAGGTAGACTGAAGCTAACTTGCAAATATTAAGGATATTTAATAAAACAATATCATAGTAGTCGTCGCACCATTATCATGGCGTCATTTGATTGTCCTCTGAGATGTTTGTCGTTCTAAGAAATCTTTCGCGAGATGAAAGAGATTCTTGGATCCAACGAGTACTCAGGATACTTTGCAAACTTGTCAACGAAAGACATTTTCTTTGTATGAAATCCTCAACCTAGACTACAGCGCTCTCATACACCACTGATGACAGTAGCAGTTTTTATCGGTTTCGGTCGGTTGGTTCTGGTCATGACTCTGCGCCGAGGAGGACTTGACTTGACTTGAACCTGAATCATCTCACCTTAAACTTTAAACTAATTAGATTGTCAGCGACACGAAAACAACCTCATTTACAACGGAGATTAAGCACTCGCTACCAAATGAAAGAATAAAGAAGGAGAGACGCGGAGGAAGAAGGAAAGAAAGAAACAAAAAAAAAGCATAAGAAAACGAAACAACAGGATAGCTTTGCATATGGGAGTTTGTTGAGTTCATTAACATTCTAAGGTTAATTACCACATTTCTAGGCAGCGGAGGTCTCGAAAGACACACATTTCAAGGAAATGAGACATTAAAGCCTCGCTACGATGGCCGGACCAGGACTAGGGACCGAGCTGGGGCTGCTGCACTTCGTGTCGCCTTCGTTGGCCGGGTCCGAAACGGGCGACAAATACCAAAAGCAAGACGAACAGACGGACGGAGCGATATGGGACTGAATGGACCTGGACCATGTGTGTCGGTTGGTGCTCTACTTGCTGCCAAAGAGGACGACGACGGCAAAGACAGCGACAACGACAGCGACAAAGACGGCGACAACCACAGCGATGGCAACAAGAACAACGGAAGGCTAGAAGCCAAACTGTGACCAACTGATAAGCCACCATTTGAGACGCGGCAGAACCACGGAGCCTCATTAAACAAACCAAAAAACAAAACAAAAACCAAGAAACAAGAAAAGAATAAACCTAAGGAGACAAAGTAGGAAGAAGAAGGATTGGCCTAGGTTTTCTTCGTGGGTCGAATTGTTTTTGTTTCAGTTCAGATCAGTAGGGTCTGGTTTTGGGCATGGGTGCTATGGATTCCTAGAGCCGAAGCGATCCGCGTGAATAACTAATTTCAACGGAAGCAGCCTAAAAGCCGCAAGAAGCCGAACATTTATCACCATCACCACACCACACCAGCACCAGCACCAACAGCAGCACCTCGACCAGTTCTACTTATTGTTGTAGTTGTTGTTGGCCCCGAAAACCATAGCCCCAGCAACGTCCAAGTCCAAATCCAACAACAACGAAACCAAATCGAAAGACGTCGCGAAGTCAACCAAAACCAAGTTAATCTGCAACACGTCGTGTATAAATGAATAACGAATGCGCGATCCAGGGCCGGCTCGAAATTCGTGCACCAAACGGACGGACCGCCGGCCGGACGGACGGACGGAACGAACCAAAGACAGACAGACAAATGGATGGGCGGACGGACGGACGGACACTTGGAGCAGCACACCAAAAACACCTGATAACGGCGCACAAGTTGCAGTCTGGGCGAAGGAGCGAAGCCCCCAACGCGGCGACATGGCCCTTAAACAACATTTAACTCCGGCTCCCGCTGCCGCTGCCGCTCCAGCTGAAGCTAGAGGAGCTACCACTGCCACCGAGACGCGAGCTGGGGTCTCCCGATCCCGATCCCGCTTCTGCTCTGCTCCTGCTTCCGCCGGCAAAGTGGCCACAGTCGCCTCGGCTGCGAAAGGCTAAGATCAACGTCTGAACTAAGGCCAAGCAGTCTAGTCTAGGAAGAGACCCGAACCGAGGGGGAAACGACGAGTCGAAGAGCCGCCGAATGGGGGCCTCTACGCGGCCACGTGTGCCGCAGGGTGGGGGAGGCGGTGGCCACGCTGGCCGATGGACGGGATGGTTGGCCGACTACCCGATGCTTACAAGTGTGTGCCCAACTGTTGACTGCTCGCACAGTGTGAGATTAGGCGAGGAACGACGACGACGACAACGACGTAAGCTGGAGGACAACGGAATTAGGGGGAGAGAGGGACGAGCGCTGGGAGCGATGGTCTTCCTTCCCAGCCTGGACGTGTCCTCGTGGCCCTCCTGTCACGTGTGAGTGTGTTGTCGGTGCAGCTGGGCTATTGGTAGCTGTTGCTTCACTTTGTAGTTGTTGTTGCTACTATTCTTATATCTATAGATTTTGTTATTGTATTTGCCATAGTTCTTGTTCTTGCCCCACGCTGTTGTTGTTGTTGTTATTGTAGTTATTTTTGTTGCATTTTGGTTTTATGACCGGCTTATCGCATCATTCTGCTTCCTATTCGTGTCTTAAATTAACCTTTTATAGCTGTCGTTCGTTCGTTCCTTCCTTCCTTCGTACGTTCTTCTCGTTATTGTTGCTGTTGCTTTGTGGAAAAGTTTTCTTTTTGTCGGCGTTTCCGCACCATACACCATACTATCGTCATATCATGCGAGACTAATCTTCCTCCCATTCCCTCTCCCTTTTGCATACCATGTGCCGAAGGTACTGCAGAGGGAGAAGATCAGAGTAGAGGTCCATGGGAGAGCCGCAGGATGTACGTGAAAAGCAATTACAGCCTTATGTGTGGGATCATCCATCCTCAGGAATCAGGGCATCGTTCTCCCTGCCCCCTTCCTTCGCTTATTTCATTCCTTTTTCTTACAAGAATGTCTTAGAGTTTCTTCCCAATAATATTTCTTTTGCATATGGTTATCCATCGTGCTAGCTTTTTGGATGTGGGAAATATGTAGATTGAGTGGATATTCTCGTGAAGGAAGAAGTGGACTCAAAGAGATGTCAACAAGCTAACTGAGCTCTGTTTCTGAGACAAGCTCTACAAGGTCGAAAAACAGACCACCCTCTTCAGAACCAGAGTTATTTAATATCACTTGTCGTTGAATTATAATCCATCTGAAAACGATCGTCGATTCTATTCAATCCCAAACATCTCATTGTCCTTAAATCTCTGTCATCCTCGGAAGTAGCCAGAAGCAAACGTCGTCTCTCCAGTTCCCATGTTCTCAATGGCCATTACATAAATTCCGGCCTCAAACGATAGTCGCGAATCGAATCCATGTGAGGTGCACTGTGAATTGAGACGTCATCCCATCGTCGGCTGACTTATGTAATGTCCGATCGCTTATTGAGCTCTCAAAAAGTCCGCTCAACATGGCTTCCGTTCGCCTCGTGCATCAAGAGCCCAAACCACTAACAAACAACTCCATCGCCTATTCCGACCGACCCACGGCACCACAATGTTGTACCTTTCGACAGTGGTTGGGAGGATGGGACGAGCCGTCTATTAATTTCTCAACTTCAAATTGAGCTCATATAATTTCCGATCATGGCAAAATCATGCCAGCCGAACGAGCGGGAGAGAAGGAGAGACCCGCAGCAGACTCGACTCGGTCGAATCTCTAAATCAATAGCCATAAATTTTTAAAATCCCATGGATGAGCTCGAGACTCGATCGGCGGCTTCCCTACTGCAAGCTAGGTTCGCTAGCTCGCTCGCTAGCCGGCATCCGATGCCCCCATCCGCGGTGCTCCTCATTCGATTCGAGACGCATTCAGTGCAGCCACAAACGTATTGAGGTTGCCAGAGCACAAGAAGAAGAAACCGGGAAGACGATGCCGATGGGGTGGGGTGAAGGGAGCGGAACCCGTGGCACACATGGTGCACTCGTGGACCATATTAGGTAACGCATGCTTCGCCAAAGCGATCACCCCACGCCACCACCCAGCGTCGGCAGCCCGTCGAAACGCCAAGGAGTTCAAGTGTATTCGGTGGCTGCTGCTCACGTGCTCACGTCTTTCAACCGGGGGTCGGCTCCCGTTCCCCGGGTTAGCCCAGGTTAGGTTAGGGCTAGGGATAGGATAGGTTGTCAGGCAGCGAAACAGACACAGCGACGGGAGCCTAAGGTGGTCTCGTGTCTGGCAGACGAAGGCGTAAATGGAGGCGAGTCGGGGGTCTCGTGCAATCAGTAATTCAGTTTTTACCCCTTTTTATTGACCCCTCGCGATAAGTGTCATTCAATGGACAAATTCTGCGCCCTAGTTGTTGGTCTTTTGGCGAAGAGTAGGCGGCATTTTCCATGGGCTCGAGAATGGGCAGAAGACGTGCCGTGCAGCGGCGCACGATCTGGGGAAGTGACTTTAACAGGATTTTAGAATTATAAGCTCCGGAATTGTTATAAGGGAATAGGAGAAAGTTATGGGAAGACCCCTGGCTTCAGAAGGGAAATAATTTAAATTTCTGAAAAATATTTTTTAAAACCATGATGTGGTAACCGACGATGTGCTAATGTATATGAATTATAGTATTATTGGAAATATCTATATCTTCCCTCCACTAATTTAGTCCCTACTACTTTAGTAGTAGCTTCTAGTTTTATATGTTTTACTATGGTGTTCATATTTATATTTATTTGTAATTTTCCCCGATTCATTTTTCACAATGTCTCAAGAGCCATGATAATTTTTCACGCCTCAATCGAAGGCATGCGAGCGAGGGAACATTAATATTCCGCCCAGTCTTTCAATTAAAGACGGCTTAAGGAAAAGTTATTGTTGGAAAATCTTTAATTAAAAATTCCACGCTTTCAAACAACAACATTGCAATGGAAAAAGTAATTACAACAATGGAAAAATAATAACAACAACGGAAAAAATAATAAAAGCAACAATGGAGAAAACAACAACAATGGATAGTAGGAAAAGCTCAATGGAGAAGCACGACGTCAAAGCGTGTCTTGGAGCAGTTTTTGGCACGTGACACGTGATGATCAATCACAGAGAGGAAACCTTTTAAAATGCGTACAACGTACAGAGAAATCAATCGCAACCGCAGTGGGAGGGAGCGAGCGAGACAAAGAGGACCAGCGAGGAACGAGAAAGAGAAGAGTTAATTGAAAAGGCTTTGGGTTCGAGGTGCAGTGGATCAGGCGAAGGGAGTGAGAGCGAGGCCAGGGAGTGTTGGAAACCGGAGCATCCGAGGCGTGCAACGTGATTGACACAATTAGAATTGAAAACCATGGCGAATGAAGGATGAATATTATTATGAATTGACACACTTACTGGGAAACTCAAACAAAAGAGAACAAATGAAGAAGAACAAGTAGATGTGGACGAAGGCGGTATCGTTCCTAGAAATAGACAGACAACGAGGCGATCGTTTATACTTTCGAAACAATTTCCAACAACCATGAACAGCAGAGAAGGCAACCGCACCAACAACAAAGTTCCCCCTAAAAACACCTCACCCAAAACACCATTGTTGCAATATTGCATGTCCCGGCATCGAGAAGAAAGGAAATGTAAATTAAACAAAATATCTCAAATAAATTAAGGCGCATACAGACAGTGGGTGAGAAGATAGATAGATAGATGGAGAGACAGAGCGACGGAAAAGGAGGAGCCTTTCATTTTCACACAAACACCTTCACCAACAACTCACCTCACCGGCGGAGGCTAAGCCTATGACATCAATCTGTTCCGAGCGATTCGAGTGAATTGAAAATATGTGGCCGATCCGACCACCTCGTGCACCTGGTGGTAGCACCTTTCTCCCACCAACGCTCCTACTTCGACTTCAGCTTCCCCCTCTCCAAACACGTTCTCCTCCTGCCGGTCCACTCATAATGGAAATAAATTTGCCTAAAAATGCGATCGTGCCAAGTGATTTGCGTTCGAGCCAAGTGCTTGGCCGCCATTAAGGCGACGTCCGCAACGTCGACGACGACTGTAGACAGCGACGAAGCCGATTGAGGTGGCAAAGGCGTCACCGAAGCCGACAGAGGTGACGAGGGTGGTGGCAACGCCGGTGACGAGGTCGATATCTTGGCCTACGCCGACGTTGGCGACGGTGGAGAGGCGTTGGTTGTCGGATGGATGTCATCGTCGTTGCGAGGTCGGGATTGGCGGTCGGATCACCTTTGTCTAGTACTCAGTGGCCGGTTCCGTTTTCTTCCTTAGACTCTTAGACATTGTTCTGAGCTCCGCCTTTCTCTAATTCTGAAATTTATAGTTCGAGCAGAACTATAATCTCTGTCCGTCCATTTCCTGAACTTCCACGACGACTTCTGCACTTCATCTACGGATCACTTCCTTCACCTAATCTCACTCTCCGCCTTCTTCTGCCGCCGCCGCCGTCGTCATCGCCACCCATTACGACCCACTCCTAGCCAGTGAGAGACCCACAGCCACAGACACATTGAAGTCGCTTATCGCCGGCTGCTGGGTGGCTACCAAATTCACGGCAGCCTTAATTAATCCGAGCCACCTTCCGTCCTCACTCACAGCGCCCCGCCCCTCGCACCGGCCCACATCCATCTGTCTACCGAATCGGTTGCGGTTTTTCTTCAGCTCGACTTTCGACTTTCTTCTGCACATCGTCGTGGTCGCCGGTGTTGTCGTCGTTGTTGTCGTTGCAGTCGAAGTCGTGGCGTTGACAATTTTTGCATTTCTCGCTTTGCTCCCGAGCGACGATCGTGTTGTCGATGGTGGTTGCAGTTGGTGGTGGCGGCGTCGAGAGAGGCTACGGACAACGGACAACAGACAACGGCAACATTGCTGTCGTCACTCACTCACTCTGTCGCTCTGTTGCTCGCCCGACGCGACGCCATTCGACGCAACGCAGTGCGATCGGCGTGAAGTCGACGTCAGGCGGACGCACGACTGCGCGGCCGAGATGGGCTGCTGGCACAGAAAGAGACCGCCGAGAGGAACGTCATGCCGTCGCACGTAACTTGTTGCCAATTTCGTCGCACCATTCGTTGGGGTTTTTATTGTGCATCGTTGTTGTTGCGGCTGCTGCTGCTCCTTCTGATCCGGTAGTCCAGTAATTGTTGTTGACAACTGCGCGGTGACGTTTTGTATGCGATTCCGCTGCTGCCGCCGCTGCTGCTGGTGATGAGCGTGTCCCCCGTAGATGTTGTTGATGTTGCCGTTGTATGTGCTGTCATTGACGTGCCTCTGCTGCCGCTGTTCGGTGCCCGTGGTGTTTGGAATTTGGTTGATTGCATTCATTTTGGTGATTAATGTCATCAGCCGCACTCCTCAGGCGAGAGGCAACCATGACACGGAGGTGCTGGAAACGGACAAGGTGGCGACATTGGCGAAGACAAAAACAACGTACAAATTGGTTTGAGTGGGTCCAGGGATCGCGGAACAGGATGAAAGAGTGGAAAATGAGGATGAACAGTTGAGGGGTCGAGCAAAATGGTGAGAGGTGATCACAGGTGACGAGAGGTCATTGGAGAAATACTGTGAAGGCCAAAGTGATTAGAACAAGGCGACGGGAGGTGAAGGTTGAATTGGAAAATATTTGCCAACTTACTTGCGATCACCATTCGAAATGTTTCCAGGAAACGAACTCCAGAGCGATTTCAACATCTTTCTCCTGGTAACGAAAATTACTTTACATAAGTTGGAGCGATATATGTCCACGTAGTGTTGACTCCCATATATCACTCACTGTCAGATCTAGGCGAGAGATCATTATCTTTAGGCGAAAAACAAAAACCATTTGTAGATTTCCAGCAACTCATATCGCTCTTTACTTAAATTCGCAACGTGTTCTACGCTGATCACTATCGCGTACCCGCCACGCCCCCACCCTCACCCCGCCCCGCCCCGCCCCGCCCCTCCTACGCCTACGCTTACGGTTCACAACACAACAACACGTCCCCAGGCCACGGCAGGCCGACGTGAACCGCTCTTTACACACCTGAGAGGATTAATTCGTAAGCAATTTGTTGTAAAATTAAACATAACGATAAATCTATTAATTACGTCGACATGTGCCGCGGCACGGTGGGGCTGACGGTGGACTCGGTGGCCGAGGGGGACGAGCGGTGGAGACGCGGCTTGAAGCGTTGTAAATTGTAACGTTTTCGGCTGGTTGCAGTTGCTGTTGTTGTTTTTGTTATGGCGGCTTTTTCGCTCCGCGAATTTGCTGAAACCTCTGACAGTGGGTGGTCCACGGCGAATTTTCCACTGTGGCCAACGGAGCGGAGCCGACGAGAGGGCAGCAACGAGGGCGTGGAGAGTGGGGAAGGGAATTCATACGAATTTCATTTCGACTTTGCTGGTCTTGCTTGTTGTTGGGTTGTTGCTCTTGTTGGTTGTGTTGTTGTTGCTGATCAGGTCTCGAGGAGCTTCGTCCAGTTCATTTGCCGACTGACCGACTGAGCCACATGAGTGGTCACAGTGGGACGACATCACACAGGACTGCACACAATTTATCGTGAAAAGGGAAATTTAAACAAAAATTCCTTTGTATATACCAAGAAAATTTAATTAAATGAACAGAATTTCAGTAGCTCAAAATAGCTTTGTCCCACTGTGCGTTTGACTCATAAGCATCCGAGCCGTCGTCACACAATTTTCTCATTTTCCGCTAATGCTCAACGCTTTATGTAATGAGCGACAATTGACCAGAATCAGAAGCAGCAGCAGCAACAACATCAACGGCAGCGACAACGGCAATAACAACTAAACAACTGAAAATAATCCACGACTACTGTGCGGCAAGGAAATAAATCGGCCGAGTTCAATCCTACCACGGCTCGCAGGAGAGAAAAAGGGGGACCTCGAACCATTCGACGCCACCCACTGTGCACAACGACCAGGATGACTCAATGGAGAGGGCCAGGAGCAGGGGCCGGGGCATGAGATCGTGGCACCAGAGAGAGAGACAGAGAGAGAGAGCGAGCGAGAGGGACAGTGTGCACAAGAGAAGAGGAGAAAATGAGACAGGCGCCACTGTGCACGCAGGATCAAAGTGGGCAGTCAGCGGATGGGTGCGGCTGCGGCAGCTGTGTCTTTTTTGTTATTGTCGTGTTTCGATTGTGTTGTTGCCACCGTTGTATTTGTTTTTGTTGTTGTTGCCTCCATTAGTCTTGTTGTCGTTCTGTGTGGTCCAACATTTTGATGTCTATGCCAAAGGTTTCGGCAACAGGGCAGCAGCAAATTGAGTGCTCGAGTGCAACCGAAATGATTGGCAGCAACAACAACCACCACAAACCAATAACAATAATAGCCGTTAGCAAGAGTGGTGACCGCAACAACAATAAAAAAAAACACGTGGAAATCGAAACGCGAGTGTCATTTGAGAAGTTGTCGGTCCATGAAGTGCTAAATGGCTGTAAATTGAGTTGTCGATGACATTGTCGTTTGTCTCCTTGTCGAAGGAAAGACATTTCGGCTAACAGAAAGAAATGGAAGTCGAAAAAAATCCTTAAACTAACTGGCTTCGGAAGGAAATCAGAAATATTTCTTCTTTCGTAAAATATTATAAACCTCTTAAATTTTCGAAGCTATTTCAAATGCTGTTAACACTGAAACCAATTCAGCTCTCTCTTTACCCGAAACTTGTTGGCTTTACTTTATTTCTCATTGGAAAATTCCTCGCACATGCTGCGGAAATTTCATCCTGAAATTTCACTTCTCACCTCTGGCCGACTCAACACTCCAATAACCTCTAATCGAACCTCCTCCTCCCATCACCACTCGTCCCCCTATGACCCCCATCCCTACCCTCCAACCACCCGCCATGGTCGGAGCGTCGACCGGTGATTGATTTTCGTTGTCAACGTCGTCGTTGAACACAACTTTCTACGCAAAATTCTTTCCTTTCGATTCGATTCGCCTCGCCACGCAACACGTTTCCCTCAACATTTCTTCCTCCTTCTCACTTCGCCTATTTCCTCGTTCGAAGCTCGAGTTTCCTCATCCTCTTTGCGGCACACATGGCCCACAACAGGAGGAGCAACAACAATGGCGATGAAAATGAAGATGAAGACAACGGCGACGACGACTACGACGACAGCGTCTTTCAATTCAACTCAATTCAATTCCACTCCGCTTCAATTTGGTTCACTTACGGCTGATCGCGTCGTGTGGAGACGAGAGCCTCGTTGCGTTGAGGATCAGCGAGTAACAAGAACAACAACAACAATAGCCCACCAGCACCAACACCAATGAACAATAATCCGCCAACGAAACCAAAGCAAGCCAAGCTAAGCCAAACAAGCAACAACAATAATGGATCGCCAAGGAGAGCTTTTCTATGACCTAAAATCGGCGAAGATTAAAGACGCAGCAACAGCAGCTCCAACAGTTGCTCCATTGACGATGATGACGATGACTGCGACGAGGATGACGGCGATGAAGATGGCGACGATGGGGGAGACGTCGTTGCCGATGACGACAACAGACATAACGTGAACGACGTCGGACTGAGGTCAGGCGAACGAGGATTGAACGTGGAAATTGTTTTGTTTATGGAATTCGGCTATAATAGTAAAACATGCCAGCCACAACATCATCATCATCATCGTCAATGCGATCATCACAATCACTGCCAACATAAGCAATAAATCAATTGATGAGCCATCTTTGAGTCCAACTCGAATTCCCTTCGAGTAAAGGCGCAAAGAATTTTCTAATTGAAATTTATTGTTGCTCTGGACCCTTCCATTACTGTTGCCTGTTGTTATGGATGGCGGCAGCGAGGATGATGATGATGATGGTGTTTTTGTTGCAGGAAAATATATATGTGGAGCAATCAATCCGTATATGGTTCGGACAAGCGTTTGGCGCTACAGGAAGCGGCAAATTGATTTTTCGCATTTTCCACTTGTGTCTCGAACGCGACCGGATCGATCGGTGGCCACAGCGACGACGGAGACGATGGGAAAATAATCAGGTTAAAACATTTTTATTGCTGTTGTTGTGGTTTGGCTCCTGGTGTTGTTATCCTCTCTATCAGTCATGAACGTGGGAAAATTATCTCATTCAATTGTTTTCCACTATTTTTTGTTTGAGGAAGAAAACTCAAAAGAATTGCATACAAGGTGAGAAATATTTAAATTGATCGCTTGCGACACGTTCCAGGCGAAGCAGGAGACGGAGAGGTGGAAGAGGGAAGGATTTATGGGAGTGGTTAATGGAGAGTGCCTGCAGACAGGAAGGCTTGAGAAGAGACGATAAACAAGTTGCGTTTGAGTGGGCTGCGATATCGAGTTTTTATATGTTTCATTTAGAATCTGAGATTAAGAGATGACTTTTAGCAAACGACTAACCTTCCCTAATCACTGTAGAGTTAAACAGTTCTACACATCTACACAGCTTGTATAAACGCTTTAACCATAAAAGTACTACGCGATTGTTGATTCCCGATCATCTTGTTTCCTACAATATTCCACAGAACCCAAATCCCCCGACACCCCATCACTGTCATTTGCATACGAATTGCAAAGCACTCAGATCGATCAGAGAAGAACTGCGGGAACCAGCGAAGGCAGAAGACAGAGCAAACGACTTCCAACAAGAGGCCAAAGAAAAACTCTGGCGAGTTCAAGGAAGAAGTTCGTTGCGGAAGAACGAGGTAACCAACAAACCAAAAGTGGAGAAAAATTAAACGCCAGCCAGTCCAGCAATTTCATTCAAATCACATTTCAATGAAAAGACAACACAGTCAGTCCGTCAGTCAGGCAAATGTCAGAACGGACGACGTAATGCCATGTCATAAGGTTCGAAGGCTCCATCTTCTTCTTATTGTTGTTGTTGTTCTGCCATTGTAGCCCCAAAGCCACCAAGACTTTCTCAGGCAGCAGCAGCCAGAGCAACAACATTATTGATTGATCTACATCGAAAATGGCGCAGCATGAGCCATTTGTCTGGGCATTGGCAACCATTTGAGGCCCATTTCGAATGTTATTGAACCACATATGAGCAACAGCAACGGCTGCAACGGCGATACTTGCGACTGAAGATGGCATCGGGAGTGGAGCCTCGTTGAGAAAGGGTTACATCGTTGCTACATTCAAAGTCCTAGCCGCTGTCTAGTCGCAGTGTTCGATGCAGAAGACGTTGTGTCATTTGCGAGCCTCTATTTTCGAGCCTTAGAAATGGAACATAACCTACATTTTTCATGTTGCTCCAACGGCTCTTGAATGTTGTTGTCGTTGATTTCGTTTCTCCGGACAAAATTTTGTTGTGGTGTAAGACTTGGTTGCTATTTTTGTTGTTCTTGTGGCTATGTAGACTGTCGTATTGTACAACAAAGAGGTCACTTTAGGGCGCTGGTCTCGCTGACTCTGGCTGGCCCCACCATGCACGATGGCCTTTTTGTTGTCTCTGGACGGGCAACACGGGCGTTGGCGAGGAACAGGAGGAGGTAGGGGTGAGGAGGTGAAGGAGCGACTGCGAAGAAAGCCGTCGAGGCCGTGAACTGTGGTTGTCTTTGGCGAAAGAATGGTCTGTCCTTTCGGCTCGGGATCATTGCCAAAGTAGAAGAACAACAGAAACAAAAACATAAACAAAAATAAACAAAAAATAAATAAATCAGCAAAAAATATACAAAACAACACCTTGTAAACTTCTACAACTAAAACAATTCAAAGGAGAATCAAACAAAAAACGCCACTAACTTTAACTAAAAAATACAACAACTCCAATAGTGCAACTGAACCAAAAACTATTGATTTTCGAAAACATCTTGAAGCAACAAATAACTGTTGAATTGAACACCATCATTAACAACAACAATAAAAACAACAGTAACATTAGAAACAATGACAGCAACAAAAACCTTTGGCACGTTATACCTCCAGTGTTTTGTTGTAGTGGTTCGTGTTTTTTCTGTTCCTTCTCTTGTTGCTGTTATTGTTGTTATTGTTGTCGTTGCTATTGCGGCACTTGTTTTGCTGCAACCAACAACATGTCCGAAAAAATTGTCCTCGTCCACGCCACGCTGAAGGTGTAGTGGAAGCAACGAGGTGGCGGCGTCAGCGAAGCAGCCGAATCGAGGAAGGAATGAAAATAAATAGTCAACTAAATGTTGTATCTCACAGATAACAACAATGGAGGCAAGAACAAAAACTTCGACCGAAACCCAACAGCAACAACAACGCTTGCATTGTAACGATTTACTGGATCAACGAGTGCATAAAGTTCGTCATCCACGTTGACCCTCTGGTAGAGGGCGACACGACGTGGTTACTCGAGTAATCATCGAACGGATTTTGAAAGAGCAAGTTTGAAGTCAAAATATAATATTTTTTTAAAAAATAAATAAAAATATTTTTCTTACTGTTTCTTAATTAAAAATTACTATCTAACTTTGTTGACTATGCTGAACACGTTTCAAATAAAGCCGATTCTTCATTGAATAACAGCAAGTGCCACCTGATATTGGGTTCACCATGGGTCGGTATTCGGTTCATCGACAATGTAATGGTTCTATCGCACTCACGAACCCAGGGCGTAGACGTCAGGCGACACTTTATGGCAATTCCTGAGCGGCGATAAATTGAAATTTCACTGCAAAAGGCGGCGGTAGAGAAGACCAAAAACGAAACAAAAAACAGCAACCGCCGAGGAGTCAGCGAAACGGAGCAAAAGTCAAAACCAAATCGAACCCCAGAAAACAACTGTGAGGCGGCGAAGGAGTAAAAACTAAGAAGAAGTTGAGGGAGCCTAACGATTTTCCCCGCCAATTTTGGTAGCTTGATTTGTCACGAAATTTTTCAACTTGTGCCAAGTGGGCAGACGGACGGACAGAGAGACTGAGAGACAGTCAGCCAGCCAGATCGATGGACAAACCAAGACCAAGACCCGCCGGAGACAACGACAAGAAGTCGATAGATAGAAGCAA